>SJYC01098471.1:0-12153 GCA_006408675.1 Madoqua kirkii
GTCAACTTTTAAAAATAATTCATGAAGAAATATGGGAGGAAGCAGGTGGATTATGGGTGATTTTTAAGTTTTCATAGGTTGTCCATAATGAACATATATTTCTTAAAAAAATAAGCCTATGAAAACTCACCATGTATGTTACAATACAGTAAAGCTATAAATATATAAAGAGTAAATTCTTCCTTATGTTCTATAAATGTATAGAAAAATCATAAACTAGGAAAATATTTCTAACATATGTGACATATATTTGATAGCCTTAGTATATAAAGATGTACTGTCCATGAAGAATCAGAGAATATCCAGTTGAAAAAAAGCAAAGAACACAGTTTTTTTCTGATAAATATAAATTTCTGATAAAGTAGATATTATTAAACATATTCTCACTTTCAGTGGATTAATTGAAAACCACACCCAGTATGTAATTGTGAACTTGATTTGATTTAAAATTTCACAGTGGAGACTTTCTGCTTCTGGCCTGGCCTAATAGCTCTATCACACACATCCTTCTGTAGAAAACAGTATAAACTATGAACAAAATTTAAAGAGGACCACCTAAAGGCCTTGAAGGATAAACAAGAACAGATGGAAATCAAAGGGGAGTCACATGTTGAAGTTTGACTGAGGGAAGGCTGCTGCTAAGTCACTTCAGTCATGTCGGACTGTGTGTGACCCCATAGACGGCAGCCCACCAGGCTCCCCTGTCCCTGGGATTCTCCAGGCAAGAACACTGCAGTGGGTTGCCATTTCCTTCTGCAGTGCAGGAAAGTGAAAAGTGAAAGTGAAGTTGCTCAGTCGTTTCCGACCCTTGGCGACCCCATGGACTGCAGCCTAATAGGCTCCTCCATCCATGGATTTTCCAGGCAAGAGTAGTGGAGTGGGGTGCCATTGCCTTCTCCGGAGGGGAAGCTGAGACTGACCAAAACAAAAACACATTGGTCTTACTGGTTCCAAGAACCAAACACAGCGTTTGGTATAACTGCAAGCCCTGAAAAGTTTGTGTTTGTGCATCGAGGAGAGAGGAGGAGTATAAATCCCAAGGACTGAGCCAGAGAACAGGAGCTTCATACTCTGTGCATGAGCTATGGTTAGTCCTGAACTTCGTGTGGGGTACATTCCAAGCAGCTCAGTTGAGGCTAAAAGAACTGAGACAATTTGAGCTCACTCAGTGTACATTGTTGGGGAGACAGGCTTCTGCAGTTTGAGTTCAGTGAAGAAAATTGCTTGTTTAAAGGAAAAAGGAAAAAAAAAATCTCGAGAGAAATAGAACAAGATCTAAACTTTTTACATGGCATCATTCACAGTATTTGTGATCAGTGTGAAACTATTCAGTGTACACAGAAACAGGAAAATATGATGGATTCTTAAATCAGCAGAGGCGAGCTTTAGGTTTACTAAAATGTTAGAATTAGCAGACAAGGATTTTATCTCAGTTGTAATTGTTTAAGAATGTAACGGAAAATATGGTTGCAATGAATAAAAGGAAAATCTTAACAGAATCTGAAATAAGAAAGACCCAAATCAAAGTTCTAGAATGAAAATATCTAGTATAGAAAACTGTAGAATAAAAATGGCAGGAGTGATGAGTACAGTGATAGATCAGTAGAAATGTTCAATCTTAAGAACAGAGGAAAGATTAAAAATGATGACCAGAATCTCAGGGACCTGTAGGAACATAAGGATGGTATCCTTTAATAGGAATTGCCTACTTACCCGAATGACCACACTTAAAGCACTGACAGCATTCACTAAACGTAGACCTGCCCACTGATGCAGCAGTGCTACCCCGAAGAAATGACACACCTGCAATCCCTGTATCGTTAACGCATGCAGTAGCTCATTCAGATAGCCCCAAACTGAAACAACCCAGGTGTCTCTCAAAAGGAGAAAGGGTAGACTCTGGAGTACCTATGCAGTGGGTACCGATCACCAGTAAAATGGAACATACTAGTGTTATGCACAGTAGCATAGACGAATCTCACACTCATTCTGAATGGAATATAAATATGAGAGTACACACTCTTTAAAAATATTGTGTTCTAGAACAGGCAGCATTTGTATGCTGTTCTGGAACAAGTCCCACTAATCTAAATGATGAATAGCCAGTTTAAAAAATGAGCAAAGGACACAAAATTTATTTCCAATTAATCACATATAAATTTCTGATAAAGAACATATCCAGTTCAGTTGCTCAGTTTTGTCCGACTCTTTGCGACCCCATGGATTGCAGCATTCCAGGCTTCCCTGTCCATCACTAACTCCTGGAGTTTACTCAAACTCATGTCCATCAAGTTGGTGTTGCCATCCAGCCATCTCATCCTCTGTCGTCCCCTTCTCCTTCCGCCTTCAATCTTTCCCAGCATCAGGCTTTTCCAATCAGTCAGTTCTTTGCATCAGGTGGCCAAAGTATTGGAGTTTCAGGTTCAGCATCAAGGCTTCCAGTGAATATTGAGGGCTGATTTCCTTTAGGATGGCCTGGTTTGATCTCCTTGCAGTCCAAGGGACTATGAAGAGTCTTTTCCAACACCACAGTTCAAAAGCATCAATTCTTTGGCACTCAGCTTTCTTAATAGTCTCTCACATCCATATATGACTATAGGAAAAACTGTAGCTTTGACTAGATGGACCTTTGTCAGCAAAGTAATGTCTCTACTTTTTAATATGCTGTCTATGTTGGTCATAGCTTTTCTTCCAAGGAGCAAGCATCTTTTAATTTCGTGGCTACAGTCACCATCTGCAGTGATTTTGGAGCCCCCCTCCCCCAAAATAAAGTCTGTCACTGTTTCCTTTGTTTCCTCATCTATTTGCCATGAAGTGATGGGACCAGATGCCATGATCTTCGTTTTCTAAATGTTGAGTTTTAAGCCAAGTTTTTTACTATCCTTTTTCACTTTCATCAAGAGGCTCTTTAGTTCTTCTTTGCTTTTTGCCATAAGGGTGGTGTCATCTACATCTATTTGAGGTTATTGATGTTTCTCCCAGCAATCTTGATTCCAGCTTGTGCTTCATCCAGCCTGGCATTTCATATGATGTAGCCTGCATTTAAGTTAAATAAGGAGAGTGACAATATACAGCCTTGACGTACTCCTTTCCTGATTTGGAACTATTCTGTGATTCCATGTCTGGTTCTAACTGTTGCTTCTTGGCATGCATACAGATTTCTCAGAGGGCAGGTAAGGTGGTCTGGTGTTCCCATCTCTTGAAGAATTTTCCACAGGTTGTTGTGACCCATGAAGTAAAAGGCTTTGATGTAGTCAATAAAGCAGAAGTAGATGTTTTTCTGGAACTCTCTTGCTTTTTTAATGATCCAGTGGATCTTGGCAATTTGATCTCTGGTTCTTCCTTTTCTAAATCCAGCTTGAACATCTGGAACTACTGTTGAAGCCTTGCTTGGAGAATTTTGATCATTACTTTGCTAGCATGTGAGATGAGTGCAATTGTGCAGTAGTTTGAACATTCTTTGGCATTGCCTTTCTTTGGGATTGAAATGAAAACTGACCTTGTCCAGTCCTGTGGCCACTGTGGAATTTTCAAATTTGCTGGCATATTGAATGCAGCACTTTCACAGCATCATCCTTCAGGATTTGAAATAGCTCAACTGGAATTCCATCACCTGCACTAGCTTTGTTCGTAGTGATGCTTTTACGGCCCAGTTGACTTTGGACTCCAGGATGTCTGGCTCTAGGTGAGTGATCACACCATCATGATTATCTGGGTCGTGAAGATCTTTTTTGTATAGTTCTTCTGTGTATTTTTGCCACCTTTTCTTCATATATTCTGCTTCTGTTAGAACCATACCAGTTCTGTCCTTTATTTTGTTCTTTATACTAATAGCTGAGAAAAGAGAAGCTAAAGGCAAAGGAGATAGCAAAAGATATACCCATTTGAATGCAGAGTTCCAAAGAATAGCAAGGGGATAGGGATAAGAAAGCCTTCCTCAGTGATCAGTGGGAAGAAATAGAGGAAAACAATGGAATGCTAAAGACTAGAGATCTCTTCAAGAAAATTAGTGATACCAAGGGAAAATTTCATGCAAAGATGGGTGCAATAAAGTACATATTAGTAACCATATTATTAAGTATGCTCTCACTTTGAGTGTGTTAATTACAAACCACACCCAGTATGTAACTAATAAACTTGATATGACTTCCAAATTCATAACACAGACCTAACTGCTAGGGGACAGGTTCTGATTAGAAGGGGACATTAAAGCAGCATTCTGGAGTGATTTTAATGTTTTCTGCTTTGCACAGGTGTATACTTTTGTTGAGTACTGTATTTAAGATTTATTTATTTCACTATATATACATGTCATCTACTAAGAAAAATACAGAACTCTGATCATGCCCAACATGAAGTATGTGGTAAGAAAATGTATATGAGGTATAACATCCGTGAGGCTTTGGAGAAGCAGTTTGTACACTGCTGGCTTAGAATATAGATCAGCACGATGTGAGCAAAAGAGTTGGTAAATATTTTAAAAAAGTAACAGAGATTTCTAAATATGTCTTCTCCACGTGTGTGAAAGCAGAGATGTGCCATAGCGTTGGGTGTGATATAAAAGTCTGTCAAAAACTTTGATGTCCAGAGTTGATTGGTTATAAAGATTATGTTATCAGAAGTGATGATATGCATATTGTGATCTTGTGATCGTATACGTGAGATGTGCTTTCAGAGATGTGCCGTAGTGTTGGGTGTGATATAAAAGTCTGTGTAAAACTTTGATGTCCAGAGTTGATTGGTCATAAAGCTTATGTTATCAGAAGTGATGATATGCATATTGTGATCTTGTGACCGTAATGACTCATTTTCAGTGTGAGAGACTGGCATACTATGTCATTCTCATCCAGGGTTGCTGGTCTGCAGTGGTCAGCTCCTGCCCTCTGCCTGCCTCTCTCACTGGAGCACAGCCGTGCCCATTTTCTTAGGTATAACCTGTGGCCCCTCACGCTGCTGTAGTAGATAGGAGTAGTTGCAGCGGAGACAGTACAGCTCACAAAGCCTAAAACATTTACCATAAACTGCTTTGCTGAAAAAATTTCCTGATCCCTTGTTTGTGTGCATGCATGCAATTGTGTCCAACTCTCTTTGACCCCAGGGACTGTAGCCCGCTAGGCCCCTCTGTCCACGGGATCATCCTCAGCAAGAACAGTAGAGTGGGTTGCCATTTGCTGCTCCAGGAGAGTCTTCCCAACCCAGGGATTGAACCTGCATCTCCTGCATTGAGAGGTGGATTCTTTACCACTGCATCACCTGGAAAGTACAATCCCTAGTTTAATTAGATAAAATTTTAAAAAATATAGAAGGCCTTGCCAAAAGTAACTAATTAATAAGCACAACACTGTGTGCATAAGTGTGACTGAGACCAAATTGGTCTTTATCCTTACAGAGGTTAAGTATGGAAGGTGAGAGTTAGAAAAAAAATGCTTAAACTGAAGTTATGACTAATGGTATGGAGAGAGAGCTGTAAAGACATGTTAATAGAAGTTGTTTCTAAGTATTGGGCATATTGGTGATTTTTAAAATTTGTCATTTTTTGGAGTTTTCTAGGTTTCTGTTACATTTGTCAATTATTTTTCTTTGGAGGGAAGAAAAGATTGAGTCGATTACCAGACATTCACTGCTTCAGAAATTTTTTAAACTTCAAGAAAATATTGCTCCTGATTTAAAGAATTTTAACAGTAATCTTATTAAATATTTGTTGAGTGCCTGTCACTTGGGCAGCATAGTGAGACATGCTGAAGAGAGTGGAAGTGAGACTTGCCTTAAGGACCTCTAGCCTGACTGAGCGGCGGCCCAGGCCCATATGGAATAGAATGCTGCAGTTACAGTTTACAGTGAGATCGTGTGGATTAGTTTGGAAAAGCTCACGAGTCCTGCTGTAGTCGGCGGAGCCTCAGTGAAGAGTGTGGGCTGGCACTGGCCCCGGAGTCACAGCTCCGGACCTGGGTGGGCAGGCCGGCTGGAAAGGCCCCTCAGGCCCCAGACTCAGGCAGGGAGCTGAGGAAGGTTTGGCATGTCCCTGAAACAGTCAGGAGACTGACCTTGGGAGAGCAGGGGTACTCAGAGCCTCAGGCAGAAGTGTAGACTTGGGTTATATTAAGAAATCGGAAGCATCCAAAGTGGCTCCCCCCCTTCCATTGTCTTCCTCTCTCCCTTCCCAGGAGACTTTATCCAGCAAAAAGTAGAGGACTGATTCTGCAACAGACTGTAGGACAAGCTGACGGGTTTCTAAAGTTTGACTTTCTTCGTTCAGGTGACCACAGTGTGTGTTTGCCGGAGCCTGGGCTCACCGCTGGGCTGCCCTGTGCCCATCTGCGGTGGCTGGACCCCTTTTGGTGTGTGAGGGGGGCGTTACCACGGCACATGCTTCTGCACAGTCCCTTCCTCCTTCAGGCGTCCTTAGACTTGTATTATTCGTTATCTCTTCTAGGGAAATCGAGTCATCACACTTTGTCAGATTTTAACATCTAATATTTTTAAGTCTCCAGAGCTAAAGAAAAACCTTCTGTGGCCTAAGAATGGCTAAATAGCTAAACAGTTTATCCTTTTATTGAATAGCAATTGACTTCTACTTGCATAATCAAGAAGTTCATATTGCCACATTGCTAGTCTGCCTTTTTTGTGTGTGTGTGTAATCAACATCCATAGTTTTATTCTGCACTGGAATATCATATACAAGCCCTTACTTTGAAAATGCATAAGTGCATAGTCTGTTTATATTGAGCTTTTTAATCACCTTGATTCTGCATCATAACCTTATAACTGGTTTTAGTGATGACCAGACTCAAACACATAGCACCAGTTTAACCCTGAATTTATGGTATTAGCCATCTTTCCTGGTTTTTGTATTAACTGTGAATGTTTGGTTGCTCTGTGGTTGTAGCTGTTCTTAGTTTTCATGTGTCACATTTCCTGAACCTTAATTTCCTTTGGGTCCATCATGGAGGCTCAGCCCCAAATTATGTAGGCAAGCTTTCCACTTCTTTTCCAGAGCCTCAGAGATTCTTGGTAAACTCCTCTTAGGAAATGATAAATCCAGGTATATTGTTGCAGTCTTCGTTCTCAGCCCCGTTTTATCCTGTAAATTGCACAGTCACCCCTGTCCCTCTTTCCCGTTAGGAAAATCGCTCGCCTCGGGGCACACAAACTTCCCCTTCCACGGTGGCCTTTCCTCTGTGTTCCGTCAGCACGATCTTGGATTTGTCAGATTTCAGATCTTGACTCTAATCTCCACGAGCAGAGACTGATTTGTGGTCATCTTAGATCCCTGAGTTCACAGGATGATGTCATGTGAGTGATAAGCTTACAGTTTTAGGGAAGACAATTGCTCTGGCATGAAGCTGTGGTCCTTCCCCAGCCTGTGCCTGTGTGCTTGGTCCTCCCCACCCTGGTGGTGCTCCCCATGCACAGAGATGAGAAGACAGCCTCGATACCTGTTCAAGAGGAAGGCCCTGCGTCACGACACATTTACACTCAAAATCTGTCTACAGATGAAATTACAGTGTTGTTCTAGTTAGCGAGTATATATTATAGAGTATATACACAAGCATGAGAATTTGTCCTTAAAAAATCTTAATTTGGATTAAAGAACATACACATATGTGACTTATCGAGTGTATTACTCTAATCCTGCATATCAGCCAGGGAAATTCTCAGCTCATTTTTGTTATTTTGCTGCTGCTGCTAAGTCGCTTCAGTTGTGTCCAACTCTGTGCGACCCCATAGACATCAACCCACCAAGCTCCCCCATCCCTGGATTCTCCAGGCAAGAACACTGGAATGGGTTGCCATTTCCTTCTCCAGTGCATGAAAGTGAAAAGTGAAAGTGAAGTCGTGTCCGACTCTTAGTGACCCCATGGACTGCAGCCCACCAGGCTCCTCCGTCCATGGGATTTTCCAAGCAAGAGTGCTGTTTGTTATGTTACTCTCATCATGTATGTATATTAGACTCATATATGCCCCATTTTTGAGTTTCACTAAAAAAAAGGCTGAGTCAAAGATACCACTGTTAAGTGTATAGGTTAGTGTCCTTGATAGCTAATATACTTTTCATGTTGGTATACAATAACTCTTTTTTTCCATGCCAGTATTTTGAGTGGGCCTGTTTGACTATCAAGACTTCTGCCTCACCGATGCAGAGTCAGCTTAGATGGGGAGTCAGGAAATCCCTTTATGTTTTTGATCTTGAAGGAACATTGTTTTTCCTGTAGTGGGTTATACTGGGACCTTGTTAGGGTTAATTGTCATTGTATTGGATTCTTCACCTTTTTTCCCTATACATTTTAAGATACCATTTAATGAATGTAAAGTTATGCAGAGCATTTATATTAAATAGACTTGTTAAGTATGTCTTTCCTATCTGCTGCATGGTTCCTGCTGAGAGTGTTAGTATTCAAATATCCATCTATGATGTGAGTTATTCAGGAAGATGCCTAGTAAGAATATACCATACTCTTCATCTTCGAATTATCACTGTTCAAGAATATATTCCACAATGATATTTTTCAGCAGTGGAATATCTCCGTTTTCTTCTATTTACTTTTTGTTTTAAAGGAAAAGTTCCAGGGTTTAAGGAAACAGGGCATTGTGTCTATAAACTGGTTGGGAACTGAAGTATATTATGAAATAAAAATGAAGCTGAGTTGCCCTCTAGGGGTTCAGTTTTAACACAGCACATGTGAAAACAAGATAATGAGATCTTGCGGGGTAGGAAGCTCTGTTCATTTTCTGTGGAGTGTGACCAGTCAAAGCAAGCTGACTTTGTAATTGAAAATGAGAGTATCCCAATTTTGTAACCTACAGGCAGTTTAATTGAACCTCCTTTTTGGGATTTCTTGGTTGGTTTTACAGCTAGAGCATGTGTGTTAGACTGATCCAACCATCAGCGTGTTTTCAAGAATCCGACCCACGAATTCTTTTCTGATGCTCCTTTGTGACCTCAGTGTCACCCCCCAGCTTGCCAGTCAGCTGCCTCCCCTCTGCTGCTGAGGCCAGCAGAGACCTCAGCGAAGTGGGCTCCTCGTGACCGTCAGAGCTCTCAGGCTGCGGTGGTGGCTTTCCAGCGGCGTCTCTGTGGACGGGGCCTTCTGGCCTGGATGGTGTCCAGTTTGGCATCACTTACGGCCCAGTTCTCTATTTCACTAAAAAAAAGGCTGAGTCAAAGATACCACTGTTAAGTGTATAGGTTAGTGTCCTTGATAGCTAATATACTTTTCATGTTGGTATACAATAACTCTTTTTTTCCATGCCAGTATTTTGAGTGGGCCTGTTTGACTATCAAGACTTCTGCCTCACCGATGCAGAGTCAGCTTAGATGGGGAGTCAGGAAATCCCTTTATGTTTTTGATCTTGAAGGAACATTGTTTTTCCTGTAGTGGGTTATACTGGGACCTTGTTAGGGTTAATTGTCATTGTATTGGATTCTTCACCTTTTTTCCCTATACATTTTAAGATACCATTTAATGAATGTAAAGTTATGCAGAGCATTTATATTAAATAGACTTGTTAAGTATGTCTTTCCTATCTGCTGCATGGTTCCTGCTGAGAGTGTTAGTATTCAAATATCCATCTATGATGTGAGTTATTCAGGAAGATGCCTAGTAAGAATATACCATACTCTTCATCTTCGAATTATCACTGTTAAGAATATATTCCACAATGATATTTTTCAGCAGTGGAATATCTCCGTTTTCTTCTATTTACTTTTTGTTTTAAAGGAAAAGTTCCAGGGTTTAAGGAAACAGGGCATTGTGTCTATAAACTGGTTGGGAACTGAAGTATATTATGAAATAAAAATGAAGCTGAGTTGCCCTCTAGGGGTTCAGTTTTAACACAGCACATGTGAAAACAAGATAATGAGATCTTGCGGGGTAGGAAGCTCTGTTCATTTTCTGTGGAGTGTGACCAGTCAAAGCAAGCTGACTTTGTAATTGAAAATGAGAGTATCCCAATTTTGTAACCTACAGGCAGTTTAATTGAACCTCCTTTTTGGGATTTCTTGGTTGGTTTTACAGCTAGAGCATGTGTGTTAGACTGATCCAACCATCAGCGTGTTTTCAAGAATCCGACCCACGAATTCTTTTCTGATGCTCCTTTGTGACCTCAGTGTCACCCCCCAGCTTGCCAGTCAGCTGCCTCCCCTCTGCTGCTGAGGCCAGCAGAGACCTCAGCGAAGTGGGCTCCTCGTGACCGTCAGAGCTCTCAGGCTGCGGTGGTGGCTTTCCAGCGGCGTCTCTGTGGACGGGGCCTTCTGGCCTGGATGGTGTCCAGTTTGGCATCACTTACGGCCCAGTTCTCTTCAGACTCTGTCTCTGACACAAAGTGCTGTGCTTTGTAATCGTAGAATTGGGCTCTTTACCATTCAGTCACCAAGTCATGTCCCGCTCTTTTGTGACCCCACAGACTATAGTCCACCAGGCTCCTTTGTCCATGGGATTCTCCAGGCACGTATACTGGAGTGGGTTGCCATTTCCTTCTCTGGGGGATCTACCTGATCGAGGATTGAACCTACATCTCCTGCACATGTCTCCTGCGTTGCAGGCAGATTCTTAATGCTGAGCTACCAGGGAAAATGTTAACTGAACTTTGACTTGAAAGAGAAAGTCGCTCAGTTGTGTCCAACTCTTTGTGACTCCATGGACTGTAGCCTGCCAGGCTCCTCTGTCCATTGAATTCTCCAGGCCAAAATATTGGAGTGTGTAGCTGTTCCCTTTTCCACAGGATCTTCCCAACTCAGGTATTGAACCCAGGTCTCCTGCATCACAGGGGGATTCTTTACCTCTGAGCCACCAGGGAATCCCAGGAATACTGGAGTGGGTAGCCTATCCCTTCTCCAGCAGATCTTCCTGACCCAGAAATCGAACTGACGTCTCTTGCATTGCAAGAGGATTCTTTACCAGCTAAGCTACCAGGACGTGAGTAAATGGCAGATATGGGGTTTGTGTGCAGATATTTAAATGTTTTGTGTGTTTCAGCACATTTCTATATCAAATGTAAAAATTCACATGGTTATTGACATATTTTTAATAGATTAGTATGTATTATATGTGTGTGCATATGTTTTAATAATGCTCTTTGTTATTCCCTTTGAAGGGCACTATAAAACTGTACTCCTTTTAATATATATTTTCATTTCTATAGTTGTATTGAACTTTTCCATTTTTCTCATGGTTATGGAAAAACCTTGATTATTAATTGTCAGAACCTGTTTTTTATCATTAGTTTGTACTTTTAAAATTCAGGTTTAATTAAGTGCTTTAATACCTGAAACTCATTGGATTTTGGTACATGTGGTGTAGATGTGTGCTGTCTGGTTGGTAGTCACCAGCCTCAGAAGCGACTTCATTTTTCTTAGCACTACCCACACTTGCAGTGCTCACTGGCTCCACGTGGCCTGTGGCTGCCGTACTGGACAATCCAGTCACTAATCGTCTCTGCCGCTGCAGAAAGGTTTTTTATGACAGCAGTGGTATAGACATACGAATCATCCTTGTCAATGTATTTTTAAAAACATCTTAATACTGGTAGTTTCCTGTGTAAAATGAATTGAAATATGTAAACATTATATGCTTTTGTATTTTCTTTTCTTTTATCAAGATAATATTTTGGAAATAACTGTAATTGAAACTCGTTACATGGAATAGTTTTATATATCTATTTAAAGGTCAGCCTATATTTCTGATTAGAAGCTAAATGATATCAACTGTTATAGTAAAAATTATATATTTTTGAAATACTTAGATATATCTCCTTTATCTCTATCTTGTGGTGGAAAAATATGTAAATCCGGTTCTTAAGAATGTTGTTAAACGATGTTCGTCTTTACATTCTCTGCTCTTTCCCATTACTGTAAATGAAGTGTTTATTAACAAAATTTTAGGTCTTATTCCAGGAGCCAACTAAAAATAATTTTAGATTTTATAGTTACTATAAAGGGGGAAATATAGAACTATAAGCCATTTGAGTATGTTGGAATATTAAAACAAGGAATATAAACATTTTAGTCATGCTTGAGAGAAAAACACATCCGACAGCGTTAGCTTCTTACTTGGAGATACAGTTTGTTGTCGTTACAGAGGATTATGGTAAATATGTTTCTGTGATAAATCTATGAAGTTTCATAAATTGTCTCTTGCTGACACAGTTTTTTTA
>SJYC01098472.1:0-19279 GCA_006408675.1 Madoqua kirkii
TGGTATTTAACTTAATATTTTGATTTTTATATTCTTTTAGCTTGGTAAATTTTTTCAGTTGACTAATATAATTTACAAAGTAGTATTAATTTAGAGTTTAGTTTTTATATGGAAAAGTCTATGAATGCTGTAGGAATTCTGAAAGAATATTTTAGTTACATTCCAAGAGCTTAGGAAGAATTTTATGCAGCAGATAGACTTTTTAGCTAGGTTAGATTTAGATTAACTTTTAAAAAACATATCCATTTATGTTATCAATAATTAGGGAAGAAATAGCCTAAAAATGGGCAACATCTCAATTGCCTATTTAGAAAATATCCTGAATAGGAGTTAGAACATGAAAGCTGTATATAATGCAAGTTATCTGTGGGACAGTGAACAGAAATCAGCCTAAAAATAAGCCTAGTTATAAGACTAGTTTAGGACCCTGTTTTGGTGCTTCTTGAAAGCCGAGCAAAAAAAGCCTAGACCTAATATAACAGAAAACAGGGATTTCCCTGCAGCTAAGCTTTATTTAGAGAAATTCTGGGATCTTAGAAATTTGCATTAGATGGATGTTTTGAGGTTACTGGTCCCAGTTCAGGCATATGAGACCTTTCCATTTTTGATACCTCTGCCCCAATTCAGACTTTGATTATTTACACCCTCCTATATCTGATTGTTAGTTTTTTAGAAAACACCATTCTTGAAATAAAAATTATAAATACTATATAAAACTATAAGATTAATATAATTATATAAAATTATGAGTTATATAAATTTATATAAGAAATATAGAAAGTATGAAATCCCTGCCACAAAATTTTCCTGAATGTCAACACTGACACATACAGCTCTCTCTCTGTAATTAAGGTATTACTTAAAATACATCATATTTTACAACTGAATTTAGTAAACCAGAACTAAACTAAACTGAAAGATTTGCTGACATTCAGGTAAAATCTTTTGATTAAGAAGTGTGTTACTTCTCAGTTTGCCTCAAATCTTAAGATTATATAAAAGCCATCAGTGAACTTGAGTCATCGGGTTTCTGTTTAGTTTCGTGATCTGGTTTGGCACAGGACTGAGAATGCTGTGCTCCCCCGCATCGTGCCTCTGAGGGTCCCAGTCTTTGTCCGCTGCACTTTACATGGTCACAATGTGTAATACTTCTTTGCTGTAACTGAAAAGTTCCGTGTTCACCGCATTGCCTCATTCCGTTTCTTGGTTTCTGTTCATTGCTTCATGGGCTAGATTTCATTGTCAGGTAGCTTATTTGAGAAGAATCTTTGGATCCTACAATCCTTACTGTCTGTCACGTTTGGAAGTGACCGCTTGTTGCCTTACGCATGTGTGAGATAGAGGGTGGGTATAAAATTATGGTGTTCTTTTCCTCTGAACTTGGGACATGTTGCATTCGTGATTTGTGACCCTGGATGTGGCTGTGGAAGGCAGAGGCCATCCTGAGTTTCATCCCCTCCTCACCTCGCACCCACCTTGCGCAGATGATCCGATTTTTCTGCTTGGATAGTAGAAACATTCTTCCTTTACCTCTGCATTTGGCATCTTGGGTGTTGATTAGTCTGTATCAGTTCTTTCTATACCGTGTCCATTAATTTTTAGATTCAGTTCTTCATCTCAGAAAACGTTTCTTAAATTGTCATTGAAAATGTCTTTTTTCTTTGCCTTTTTTGAATTCTCTGCTCAAAGATGCCAGTCATCCTGGGAACTTGGACATGGGATTAACTCTTGGTGTCATTTTGGCTGCGTCACAAATTACCCCAAACCGAGTGGTCCTCCAGCAGCGCACACTGGTCAGCTCACAGCATCTGCGGGTCAGCACTGCACACAGCTGCCTCAGTCTCTCACAGGCGGCAGGGGTCTCAGCTCACCTGCAGCCTCAACAGGGGTGGGGGTCTGCTAGCAGCGCCCCGGCTCGCCTCCTTCCTGGTCGCGGAAGCCGCTCCCAGGGGCAGATTTCCTCAAAGCGCACGAGCTGGGGAGGCAGCTGTGTGCGCACAGGGGGAAAGTCGTGATCCTTTCTCAGGGCACGCCCTCTACCCGTAAGGGGTGGCTGTTTCAGCCTGCCCTCCAGGCCTGGGCCCCAGGGGGCTGGCATCTGTCCAGGCCTCCTTAGAACCTGCCTCCTGCGGTAACTGCCCACCACACCTTGGCCTTCTCTACCTCTGTGTGACCTTTTTTGTTTTCCTCTGAATTTACCATGATTATCCCAAGTCATTTCTATTAAAACCCCCCACTTGAATTTTAGCTGTGTCTACTCTATTTTATTAGCACCATAATGGATTTGTCTTGGTCTTCAGTTTATATTTTTATCTCCTCCTTCATCTCGCTCTGTTTTATCAGCCATTCCTCGAAGTCTGGCTTTCTTGAACTTAGGTTTTTGTGAAGTACTTATGTAGTTTGACATCTGAGATGAATCTTCTTTTCCTTTGGGCGTGTCTGCAGAGTTGCCCTGCTGCTTCTCTGAGAAGCTGTGGGTTAATCCTAACACTTGCCACCTTTTTCTGATGTCTCTCGTCCCTTGTGGGGGCCTGGAGGCAGGCTGGGCAGTGCCCTGTTTCTGTCTGATAGCTTTCAGGGCCGTGTCCTCTTTGCCATGGGGTGGCGTTTGGGTGCCCCTCTCTGTTAAGTTGGGAGCTTGGGTGGGGAGCAGCAGCTCTGGGGGGGTCTTCTTCCCTTGTTGGGTCCTCTGCAGGGGCTGGAGGCTTTTGTTCTAGATTCTTTATTTTGCTTTTGCTTTTTCCTTAGGATTTCCATGTGTACCTTATTTGCTTCTCTCAAGGTTAGGGGCTGGCAGTGGAGATTCCAGGACTTTCTTAGCTCTTTCTCTGTGACTCCAGGGTTCTAGGGGTGGGGCAAGAATGGGATCTGAGCTCCGTTTTGCCAGAATCTTTCCTTACTCCTTTGTAAAGCATGTAAGACCAGAGATATACCTTTTTTCTGGTCTTGTGAGAGCTAGCCAATGTTTCCTTTTCTTAAACTCCTTTTTGTTTATTTTTCTGAACAAGCAGAGCAGGAGTTCATACTCCTCCCGGTTGAGAACCCCTGGAAGGCAGCAGAGGCAGAATGCACTCGCCCAGGGAACAGGTGTTGCTGCAAACCAGCTCTCTGGGCTCTTGAGTGAGTTCTCTCAGCACCTTTCTCCTTCCTGTAGATTCAAGAGGTAGGTTTAGAGACTTCACGTGAGCCTGAAACATCCTGTCATTTTTACCCAGGACCGTCCTCAGTATCTGTCGCTTGGATTGTTCTCTTAGTGTCTAGACTGGCTTTCCTTGTCTGGAAGACCTCCTTTCCTTCCCCTTTCCTACACCCTGTGTATGACTGCTCGGTAGAGCTTGCTGAGGTGCACAGTCTGGTCCATGGCATTCCTGCTGCCTCTGGGGTCCAGGCTGTAATCTTAGGTCCAGCATCTTCCAGGATGCCCCTTGAACTTCCCAGGTGGCTCTAGTGGTAAGGAGCCAGTCTGTCGGTGCAGGAGATGTAAGAGATGTGGGTTCGATCCATGAGTCGGGAAGATCTCCTGGAGGAGGAAATGCAGCCCACTCCAGTATTCTTGCCTGGAGTATCCCATGGATAGAAGAGCCTGGCGGGCTACAGTTCATGGAGTCACAGAGAGTCAGACATGACTGAAGTGACTTAACACGCACAAGATGTCACTTTAGTCTGCCTTGCTAGTCACGGTCTCTCTCTCTTTCTTGAGCTTCAGCTCTGGCTAAATTTAAATATCATTAGTTTCCCATTGGTTTCCCCGGTGGCTCAGTGTTGAAGAATCCATCTGCGGTGCAGGAGATGCAGGAGACGTGGGTTAGTCTCTGTGTCTGGAAGACCCCCTAGAGGAGGGCATGGCAACCCACTCCGGTCCTCTTGCCTGGGGAATCCCGTGGACAGAGGAGCCTGGTGGGCTATGTCCAGAGGGTTGCAAAGAGTCAGGCACGCCTGAGACAACTGAGCGTGCACACCTCGGGTAGGTTTCCAAGATGTAGACAGACCCTAACATGGCTTGTGCATCGCTTGTGGTTTCTGACCTCCCAGGTTCCTGCTCCCTTACTCGAGGAACGCGATCATTTGTCCAGAGCCATCTCAGACAAGAGCACAGAGAGACCGTGAGCTGCCGCTGCGATCGTGACACTGACATCCTGTCGTTTTTTATATTGTCAGAGCACATTGCCTTTATAGTCATTCTTTTCTAAAGGTTTTTTTTTTTTAATGTAAGAAATGCAGAAATTTGTATTTATTCCTGAGAATTTCACCTTTAATCAAAGGAGACCTTAGCAGAACTTGGTGATTGAAGAGGTCACTGAGGAGAAACCTGATGATGCCAGGGAAAGTTTGGTTTCAGATGATTTGCCAGAAGCAGAGAACCTGGATGCCTTAGGTCTGAGGTCAGTGGTTGTGAGATAGCCAGGAAAATACCTGGCGTTCAGCAGAAACTTTTCAGTCTTAGGTTTCTAATTACATTACAGCAAAACATACATGTTTTCAAAGTATTCTTATTTTTTTAATATATATTTTTAGATTTTTTAAAATGTGGACCTTTTTTAAAGTCTTTATTGAATTTGTCACACTATTTCTTCTGTTGTTTGTATTTTATTTTGTTTTGTTTTGTTTTTTGCTATGAGACATACGGGATCTTAGCTGACCGGGAAGCAAACCCATACCCTCTAAATTGGAAGGTGGAGTCTTAACCATGGAACCACCAGGGAAGTCCCCAAAATATTTTTTTAAACTCAGAATCTTGTTTTGAGCCCTGCAAGTCTATGTTCATTTTCTTCGTAAGACCTTCCTAAGATATTTTGCTGTATGATTAAATTTGAACTGTGTTGATTGCAAATAAAGGAAGAGGATAATTTTTTAAGAACTTATTTTGATAAGTATGTGTGTACAAAAGTCCTTACTGCCCCACTGTTTCTAATAGTGAAGATTGTCAGCAGTCTGTGTCCAGACAGACATATGCCCATATGTCTGTATAAGTAGATTAAATAAATGCTTTTATATCTACAATAACAAAATAATTCCAATTTTCATGAAATGAAATAAAATATTGTTGCCAACATCTTTTTTTAAAAATGGGTTAAAATGTAAGGTTATTTTTTTTTTAAACCTTCATGATAGTCATGCACAGTGAGAAAGGGCTGCTCCAGGGCCCCCTGTTTACCATAACATGCTATATGCCTGTGAGTGGTTCCTGTCTTTGGGGTAGCTATATGAATGAATTCCATAAAAAAAGTTACAGGACTGGCACTACAATTTTGAGAGCCTCATCAGGTATTCCAGTTCCAATTCAGCCGCTCAGTCATGTGGTTGCAAAAAACCATAGCTTGATTAGATGGACCTTTCTTGGCAAAGTAATGTCTCTGCTTTTTAATAAGCTGTCTAGGTTGGTCATAGCTTTTCTTCCTAGTAGCAAGCTTCTTTTAATTTCATGGCTGCAGTCACCATCTGCAGTGATTTTGGAGCCCCCCAAAATAAAGTCTGTCACTATTTTCATGGTTTGCCCATCTATTTGCCATGAAGCGGTGGGACCAGATGCCATGATCTTAGTTTTCTAAATGTTGAGTTTTAAGCCAACTTTTCCACTCTCCTCTTTCACTTACATCAAGAGGCTCTTCAGTTTTTCTTTGCTTTCTGCCATAAGGGTGGTGTTATCTGCATATCTGAGGTTATTGATATTTCTCCTGGCAATCTTGATTCCAGCTTGTGCTTCATCCAGTCTAGCATTTCTCATGATGTACTCTGCATAGAAATTAAATAAGCAGGGTGACAATATACAGCCTTGATGTACTGCTTTCCCAGTTTGGAACCAGTCTGTTGTTCCATGTCTGGTTCTAATTGTTGCTTCCTGACCTGCATACACATTTCTCAGGAGGCAGTTCTCAGGAGGCAGGTCGGGTAGTCTGGTATGCCCATCAAAAAGTAAAAATTACATTAAAAAAGAAACTAAAGTATTTGTATTATGCTACCATTGTGTATACAAATAATATATTCAATTCCTTACTTCAGGTTTTCCCTCCAGATTCTCAGCAGGTCCAACCTCAGCAGCCCTGCAAAAAATAGGACCCACCAATCTACCCTCCCATAATCCCCTTACCTCTCTGCTTTTTCCCTATAACTGTGCCCACATTCTGACCCACCTTACAATATTGTATTTCTTGTCTGGTTCTTTTGAGGACAGGGAGGCTGGTTTGTTTTACTCACTAATTCCAAGTGCCTAGAGTAGGTACATATAGAAATGTTAGGTATTTAACAGAAGAATAAAGTTGGAATGTATTGTTTCAGTTGTTTTCCTACTGTTGTGGAGGATAAGAATTAGCATGCACTAGGCCAGTGGCTTTCAAAAATTTTTTCACCAGGCTAAACGTAAGAAATATACTTTAAAGGCAACCCAGTGTCTACATAAATAAATAGGCACTTTTGTATGTATGTACGTGTTTATATAGATGAAATGCATGATATCTGCTATTTCCTCTTCTCTTTCGTTTTTAAAAACAAGTGTTATTTGCCATCTGCTAAATTTTCATGATCCATTGAAGGGGTTCACACTGCAGTTTGCATTGGGCAGTAAACCAAGAAACTTTTTAATATAAACCAAGAAACTTTTTAATATAAGTAGTACCCAGTTTTCCCTTTGTCTTATGTGACTGTTTGAAAATGTTTTGTTTTCATTTCAAATTGATCTTTGAGAGTATTTTTCTTGGGTTTCTGCATTAGCTGCTGTTTTGAGAAACTGATTCTTACAAATAAGTATGGATACATTATTTAGTAAAAATGTACTTAATTTGTAATTTGTGCAGTTCCTCTCCAGTGTGTGTCTTTTTTAAGTTTGGATTTATTTCTTTTTGAAGGAGGAAGAGAGGCAGTAGTTGGGAGACAGAAATGAAACTGCAGTGGAGTGAATGGCAGCCATTGATTAATTTTGAGATCTGAATCACTCAGGACCAAGTGGATTGGGAACAGACTGTTAGAAATCTGAATTCCTATCTCCCCCAGCTGTTCTAGGATTTAACAGGCCAGGAATTATGCATATATTCAGTTAGCTAGAATATGACAGATATGCCCCATGAAAAATGTAAAGTGGAGACTCCTTTAAATGGTTCATTGATTATGTTTGAAACCATGTAATATTTTACACTAGAAACAGAAGACCCAAGAAATAACTCTGACATTTAAAAATATGATGATTCTCTAGTTTTAAAGTTTGTACATTTTGAGAAGGCTCTTTTTAGCTTAATGTTAGCAAAGCAGCTGCTGTTTGAATTTACTTTGTAAAACACTGAATTATTCATTTCCATAAACAAAACTTCCTTAGTAATTATTTAGCATTAATTTATTTCTCTTTATTTCAATCAACCCTGTTGACATTCTATTTTAAAATTAAAAATATTCTTTGTGGAGTCTAACGACCATGACTCTGACAGCTACTTTCTCTGCTTTCTTCTGTTTCCTATGAGAGAAAACTTACAAATCCTTTTTTATATTTCTACTTAGAATATCTTATATTTAAATTTAATTTTTATTTATTTTTATTATTTTCATGAAAGTTACTAATAAGGTATAGGTCAGAAGTAAAATTTTAGCATTGTTTTTTGTAAAGTGGCTTCTTAAGACCAAGCCTGATGTGTTTGACTTGTTAAATTTTAGCACTCACGTTATGCATGAGTGTAACAAACAGTATTATATTGGATTCTGAAAATGTGAGATTATTTTAGATAATTACTCACTTCAGCAGTTGTACTCACAGACTGGCGAATAGACAATTCAGTAGGAGAGGAAGGTCAAGAATGTAGTTTTGCATTTCTTGGGACTCTTCCGTCCATCTTTGCAGACGTGGGACCAGTCCTTTCAATGTCCGGCTTCCTCTCTGGCCATGGGGAGCCCCCTGCACCTTACTGTGGCCTGCACACTTGCCCCCGGGTGGCACTGCCGCCTGGTGATGTTTGCTGTATTTTCCCATAACTGCTGTTCAGTTTTCTGTGTCATTGCTTTGCTGCTCCGTTGGAAGCTTCAGGAGGGCAGCAAACACACTGCTTTTTAGGTTACTAAACATCTGATAATGTCATAGAGGTGGGATGAAGTGGTGCAGTGGTAAAGAATCTACCTGTCAAGGCAGGAGATGCAGGAGACATGAATTCGATCACTGGGTCAGGAAGATCCCCTGGAACAGGCTACCCGCTCTAGTATTCTTGATTGGGAAATCCCATGGACAGAGAGCCTGGTGGGCTGCAGTCCAGGGGCTGCAGAGTCGACATGACTGAGCAGCTGGGCACGCGCGCACAGTGTCATGGAGGAGAAGAGCCTCTGTTTATGTTGTAGAGTAGCAGCCCTCTCAGCGAAGCGCCCTTCTTGACTCGGGTGCGCCCTGGAGCTCAGGCCGGGAGGCTCAGCAGCCCACACGGCATCCACCCAGGGAGGACTTGGAGGAAATGCGGACTCAGTGACGCGTGCACTTTGATGCCCTGTCGTTGATTCCTGGAAGGAGTATTCTCCATCCGTCGCAGCCTTGTAGGACTGTGAAAGGCTGAGGCCTGTGGAGGAGGAGCTCGAGGAGCTGGAGACGGGAACACCTCCACTGCATTCCTCTGCTTCTGGGGCGGCGATGCTAATTGGCATCTGGAGGAGGCTTCTGCTTTAGAGGTTGTCCAGTGAGTGATGGTAGGACTCGGGGGATTGCCGCATGTGCCTGTTTACCCTGACCTGTCCGTGAGAGCCTTTCAAGCTGGTGACACAGACCGTCAGCCTTCAGCCAGAAGCCAGTGTGGGCGCAGGTGTTGTGTATTTCGTGTTTCCTCTACATGGTGTCTTAGAAACAAAGTTAAATGAGCTACTTAAAATTGTGAGATTTTACATAAAACAAAAATTCCAGCTTAAAAAGAAGCATGAATCCGTGGGTCTGGCAATGCTCTTTCCATTCCTGCAAGGCAGATAGTATCTGGGATAAAGCAACAGCTCCACCTTGAAACTGGGGCACGTGCACCGGCTCAGCAGTTTCGGTGCTTGCATTGTGATTCTCATATACGTGTGAAAAATTTTATATTATAAATACACTTTTATACATGTATGCTGTGTAATATGTACATACTGCTTATATTAGACAGTTACTTCTCTGAAAATACATTTCAGTTATAAGAAAATCAAACAGATGTCTGTATGGTTCAAGATAAATAGGAAAGAGTCTTCCGTGAAAGTCAAGAATATTCTTTGAGTCTGACGTTCAAATGGCCCGACTTCATGTCACATAGGTAGCCCCAGCTTCAAATTCTGCAAGTTTCTGGAAAATGGCCTGTCTTATAAATTGTGAGTTTCATGCCCCTAGTTTGGGTCTCTAAGTAACTTCATTGGCTGTTTCTCATGGGATATGAATTTTGGAAATCTACATTTCTAGGTTAATTTACTTAATTTTTTGGTTCGTCACATTCTTTTCTGGGACATGATAGTTAAGAAATGAGAAAAGGTGCACCCAAGGTAAGTAACACCTATGAATTATTCAGTATATAGGAATAACCTCTATTGTGAGGCTTAAAAGTAATAGATAATAAATAAATGCTTCATATATTTTATGTAAAATACAGCTTTACAATAAACTATTTTACATATTATATATAATACATAATATATATAATGAGCAATATTTGGCATGCATTAAATACTCTAAATTGTATTATTACTTTCGGTTCTAATAATTAGTACATTTAACAGTGATGTTGCTTTCTTAAATGTATTGTTTAAAATTTGACATTTTTCTGTCATTTTCATGAGTTGGTTGCATTTGCTAACAAGACAATACTTCTGTTCAGTCGACCCAGTGAATACTTTGACTTTCCCCTTCTCCGTCTTGGATCTGAAGAGTGCTCAGGAGTGAGAAGGGAGGGCGATGTGTCTCATCTTCTCTTTAGGAGTGTAGGTTACAAGCGTGTAAGCATTTTGTCACTTTCGGGTTCACTAATTTTTATCCTGCTCAGTATGTCCAGCTGCTTTTGGAAGAGTCAGACAGTGATTTGATTGTTTCTAGGTGTGTGCACGCTTTGTGGAGTGGTGGTCACGGAAGGAGGAAGACCTGAGCAGAACTGTTTCCTTTCTGTGGCTACCTCGCCTGAAGCAAGGCCCCTCCAAGAGCAGTCTGTCTGCGTAAAAGCACATTCCTAGCTACTTGAGCTGATAAATAGTGAAGTTTGTTTTAAAGAAGTCAAGTTTATTTTATGTCAGTTTTCTATTTGCCCTGTATAAGATATATTTAATTACTTTATTCCATCTCCGTGTTGAGATTAATCAGATTCTGACTACATATTGGTGCTCAAATTAGAATAATTCTTTAATCAACTGTGTCATCCCCGCCATGGTAGACTAGAATGGAAAAGCTACTCTTGGCATATTGAAGACGTGTGCATTTTATTTTCTATTGTAATTTAAAAGTAAAATCAGAAATATTGATTTCTACTTGACTGGAGAGATGATTTAGTTTGAATATCAGTCTGATCTTAATCAGGTGAGAATTAATTGAGTTGGAGGTATTAGATATTCAGTGATGTTAAGTGAACCATGGTCAATCTAGAGAGAAGCTTTCTTTTGTACTATGTTAGAATTATCAAATAGCCTATGCACCACCGTGTAAAACCATCTTTTCACGTTCATCTTTCTTGTCTCATTAAATGCACCACTAAATTCATTCTGTACCCAGTCTAATCTTTAAAGTAGCAAGCTAATAAACCACAGTTTAATAGAAAATTAAAAGCATTATGATTTTGTCATAAAATGCTTTTGTGGTCAGAATTTTCTAGTGATATATTCTCTAGCACCTAATTTTAAAAACCAAGTGATAAAACCTCTGTTGTTCAAGTATACCTGGGACTTAAAAAAATTAGTTTTACTTTTTTCCTAATATTCAACACTGTAAGAATCAAGTGAACAATACAGAATGATTTTAATGTTTATTTCCAGAAATAGAGTATGTAGCATTATATTGGTCCACCACACGGCATGGGCTTTTTATTTATTTTAGGAGTGTGATAGCAATATCATAAGTGTTGTGAAAATATAAATGGTGAGATAACACCTCCATAGGACTTGCCCGTAAGTAGTAAAATTGTGAAGTCTTTAAATAACCTGCAGCCTGAATGGAAAGGATGGATTTGCCTTGTTAACTAGGGACACTACACTTATTAAATGTCTAATTAAATTTAGCATCACATGTCTTCTGTTCTCTTTTTTTTTTTTCCTCTTTAAAACCAAGAATTGGGACCAGTTTATGAGCAAGGGAGCACGCATTATCAGTGTTGGGTTCTTCCTTTTTGGCAGTTGGTGTGACCGTGTTAAATTAAAAGAAAGCCAGGAGTGTGGGTTCTGACGGTTTCTTTTTACCTTGGGTTAGGGCTCCACGTGGCAGTGGTGGGGTGAGAGTCGTAGGATCTCTGCAGCTCTGTAATTTGTGAAAAGGAATGTCCACATTTTTATTTGAGAACAGTCAGCATTTAATGAAATGAAGCCATCCATTCAGGCAGAAGTGTCCATTGACTGTGAAGGTAGGGTGTTCTGTTGCAAGAAAGACAGGTCCCTGCCCTGTTTTCACTAACGGGCAGTTCCGAGGAAATGGAAGAGGATTGTTTAAAAAAATATATTGAGAGAGATGACCTCTCACTCTGCTTCAAAACCAGACCTCCTCTCTCCCCCTCTTCCACACAAAGGTATTACTGTATTCACTTTCCTTTTTAAAAACTGCATTTTGTAAGGTTGGCACAGGGACAGACTACCACAACACAATAGAAACCTGCTTCTTCGGCCGGCCCCACCCCAGACTCCAGGCCCTATCCTGAGAGGTCACGGGCACCCGCCCCTTCCCGGCCCCAGCCCTTCTCTACTGTCTGCACGGGGGTGTGCGTGTGTCCTTGCTGTTTCCACTCTGGGTCTTGGAGATCGTCCCCAGCTGTGCACTTGCTTCAGTGGCCGGATAGAGCTTTGTGGTTAGTATTTCTGCGTAGGCTGTTGGTGTGACTCTGTTAGATTAAAAGAAAGCTGCTAAGTGGCTCTGAGTGGTGCCAAGGCTATTTTTTACTTAAATAAAGACATTTTTTGCTTCAGCAAAAAAGAGAAGACAGGACGAGGAATGGCTTGTGATACGCCATTCTCTTAATGATTCTCTACAGATTACTTTTGTCATAAGAAAGGTGTGGTCATAGTTATTTTTGTATTTGAATTGTCCCCTGTGTTTGGATATGAAGAACATAACTGTCTTTTTGCATGCTGTCTCTTGAAGGGAAATGCCAAACTGTGTCAGCTCCTCTTTTGGAGCAAAGCAAGGTGTCTGATACCTAAGAAAGGTTGACGGACCAGCAGATTAGAAAGAGGGTGAGCAGGTTTTGTCCACAGTCTGGAAACCACATCCGGCAAGGAGGAGGGAGCCATGTTCGTGCTGGTTCTCACCAGGAGGAGGCGCCGCAGGACTGTTACTGCCAGCGGAGTTTGATGGGGCTGGCAGGACCCTGCACTCTGGTTTCTTCCAGTCTCAAACCTCCCCCACACCCCTCAGCACACAGGCACGCACACACCTACATGCACACACATCCCCCGACCCCACACTACCCCCTCCTCCACAATGGAACTGGCTCCCTTGTTCTGTTCCCACAAGGTGTGCACAGTGAGGTGAACTGGGACTTTCTGAATTGAGGAAGGGTCTAGGGTTTGGGTTAGTGACATCTGAGTCCTTCCTTCTCTGGCCGTTTCCACCTGAAGAGTTGAGAACAAGGTCCTTTCCTGGCCCCTCCGTGAATGGCGGTGAGTAGTCACCACTGGCCCACCCTGGCCCACAGAACAGACTGTGAAGCCACCTGCAAGAATGGGAAGGTGCAGCAGGCTGGTTTGTTGCTTGTGTTGCTTACAGTGTTGATCCTGCTTCTTATCAGGGGATGTTCAGAAGCATGGTGCCTTTTGTTGGTTGCTCTGATGGGCATGTGTTCATGAATAGGTCTTTTAACTTTAGAGGCTGGGGCGGGGGTGGGGGCCCAGAGGGGGAGTATATAGCCAGCATGAGCGGCGTGCACCAGACTGACTCACTTAGCATTTCTCTGGCTTTGTCACTGTCTCAGTCCACCCCCTGTGTCACTGCTAGTGATACAGATTCTCCTGCTTGGGGAGGCTGATGGCCTCTCGTGTGCGTCTCATTTGGGAGATGGGGTGAGTTGGTGCTCTCCTTAGCCACAGCTTGGCTATGCTGACGTCTCCCTTTCCTATTGGGAAGGCTCTTAGAACCCCAGGTACAGAACTTAGCAGTTTCTTGTAAACTGCTTGGAAAAGCCACTTTATAATGTATAAAGTCCTTAAATACATTTTATAGGCATTCTGGAAAAGGAGGTGTGGAGCCAGAGGGCAAGGTATCTGGCATCATTTTACTTTAGATGGTTGCTCAGGAGCAGAGCATCAGAGCTCTAAGCTGTAGCTTTCTTCCCCCGGAGGTGGGGACTGGAAGGATGAGCCGTCCCACCAGCTTCCTGGGCCCAGTGGTGACCCTGTGTGTGGTGACGGGCGGGGCTCACGGCTCTGCAGTGACCATGAGGTCTTTTGCCCAGTGTGGAGGAGTCTCCTCTGTTGTCACTGTGAAGAAGAGTCAGTGGGATTCCATAGGAGTTACAGATATTTTCAGAAACTAAAGGCCCAGTTCCAGGCTAGTCCTTGCCACACTGTCCGTCTTGGAAATACATGATGTCACCTACTGAAAGCTCGGTGTCCTTGTCTGTCAAATGAAGATGATGATAGTGCTTATCTGTTAGGTTTTTGTAAAATTCAAGTGAGCTAATGAAGTGCTCATGTCTGGTACCTAGTAAATACCCAGTATATGTCAGTGGCCATTATTAATTTGATTTTGTTGCTGTTATTAACATTTCTAAATACCTTGAAAGAAAAAATTATGAAATCACATAGGAAAATGGAAAAACAAAAACTCCACCTGAAATAAGATAGTTTATTCTAATGGTATAGATCCTGCTGAGCAGTTAATGTATTGTTAGCCTTTGTTAGAAATCATCTCTGTTCCAAGAGCTACATGCTAAGGGCTCTTGGTCAGAATCATGGTTTGTGCCCATTGAGCTTCATTCCAGTACCTGGAGATGAGCAATCTGAGGCTCTCACCACCAGCCTCCTGTCTACATCTGACCTGAGGTGCAGGGAACGAAACACACTCAGGGCCGCCTCTTTCACTATGGTAGCCACTGCACACACATCACTCTTTGCCTTAATTAATTCCAAAGACAGGTTCAGCTCCTCAGTGGCATTCAGCCACATTCGCGTGCTCAGTCGTCCTTCATGCCACCTGGTGGCACTGTGGGAAAGTGCAGAGAACATCTCTATCTTTGCAGAAAGTTTCACTGGACCAGAGAAAATAGCATGAACTATATTTATAATTTTAAACTGTAGTAAAGTAAAAGTCGCTTAGTTGTGTCTAACTCTTTGCGACCCCATGGACTATACAGCCCATGGAATTCTCCAGGCCAGAATACTGGAGTGGGTAGCCTTTTCCTTCTCCTTAAACTAGAGTAGCCACGTATTTTTTAATGTGACATTAGTTTTGAAAGTTAAGCTTAATGTTAATGTTATATTTACTGAATTTATCTACTAAATAGCATCTATCTTATTAGGGCTTCCCCTGTGGCTCAGACAGTAAAGAATCTGCCTGCAGTGTGGGAAACTTGGGTTCAATCCCCGGGCTGGGAAGGTCCCCTGGAGGAGGGTGTGGCAACTGACTCCAGCATTCTTTCCTTGAGAATCCCCATGGACAGAGAAGCCTGGCAGGCTACAGTCCATGGGGTCACAGAGTCAGACACGACTGAGCCACAGGCACAGCACAGCACATGTATCTTATTAGCATGCAATCATATAAAAACTGTGAACAAGACAGTTACGTTTTTCACCCTCAGTTCAGTTCAGTAGCTCAGTCGTGTCCAACTCTTTGCGACCCCATGAACTGCAGCATGCCCGGCCTCCCTGTCCATCACCAACTCCCGGAGTTCACTCAGACTCACGTCCATCGAGTCACTGATGCCATCCAACCATCTCATCCTCTCTCATCCTCTCTCATCATCTTCTCCTCCTGCCCCCAATCCTTCCCAGCATCAGGGTATTTTCCAATGAGTCAACTCTTCGCAGGAGGTGGCCAAAGTACTGGAGTTTCAGCTTCAGCATCAGTCCTTCCAAGGAACACCAGGACTGATCTCCTTTAGGATGGACTGGTTGGATCTTCTTGCAGTCCAAGGGACTCTCAAGAGTCTTCTCCAAGACCACAGTTCAAAAGCATCAATTCTTCAGCACTCAGCTTTCTTCACAGTCCAACGCTCACATCCATACATGACTACTGGAAAAACCATAGCCTTGACAAGATGGACCTTTGTTAGCAAAGTAATGTCTCTGCTTTTTAATATGCTATCTAGGTTGGTCTAGGAGTAAGCGTCTTTTAATTTCATGGCTGCAGTCACCATCTGTAGTGATTTTGGAGCCAAGTCTGACAATGTTTCCATTGTTTACCCATCTATTTCCCATGAAGTGATGGGACCAGATGCCATGATCTTCGTTTTCTGAATGTTGAGCTTTAAGCCAACTTTTTCACTTTTCTCTTTCACTTTCATGAAGAGGCTTTTTAGCTCCTCTTCATTTTCTGCCATAAGGGTGGTATCATTTGCATATCTGAGGTTATTGATATTTCTCCCGGCAATCTTGATTCCAGCTTGTGTTTCTTCCATGGACTGAGGTTTGTGACATTGTACAGGAGACAGAGATCAAGACCATCCCCATAGAAAAGAAATGCAAAAAAGCAAAATGGCTGTCTGGGGAGGCCTTACAAATAGCTGTGAAAAGAAAACAAGCAAAAAGCAAAGGAGAAAAGGAAAGATATATCCATTTGAATGCAGAGTTCCAAAGAATAGCAAGGAGAGATAAGAAAGCCTTCTTCAGTGATCAATGCAAAGAAATAGAGGAAAACAACAGAATGGGAAAGACTAGAGATCTCTTCAAGAAAATTAGAGATACCAGGAGAACATTTCATACGAAGATGGGCTCAATAAAGGACAGAAATGGTATGGACCTAACAGAAGCAGAAGATATTTAGAAGAGGTGGCAAGAATACACAGAAGAACTGTACAAAAAAGATCTTCATGACCTGCATAATCATGATGGTGTGATCACTCATCTAGAGCCAGACATCCTAGAATGTGAATGTTATGCCCAGAGTCCAGATCCCAGAACCGAGAGAACAAGACGTCCATGGCAATACAAAAGCAAAAAGGGGTTTTATAGCTAGCTCGAGCTAGGGCTCCCATCTCATCCAGTGCAGTGGAGTCTTGACGAGAGCCCTGAGCTCTGGATTACGGCAGTATTTATACATTTAGCCCTGTTCAAATGTTGCAACAGGAGAGTTGGCAAACAGCGATTGGTTAGTTCATGCATGCACGTGGGATTTTTCAAATCACACAAATCACAAAATCTCATTGGTCAAATCAGACAGATCTCAAAATCTCATTGGCTCAGGTTTGAATCAAAATCCCAATTCTGACTGGCTCGTGTTTGGTGCAAGTGGGACTTTCCCAGGGTGTGGTTCCCCGGAATCATGACTCAGGTTTTACAAGAATCTGAATCTTAGGCTTAGTATAGCTTGTTGAGCCTGCCATGGCTCAGGTTTGGTCCCTGAACAGTGAAGTCAAGTGGGCCTTAGAAAGCATCACTACGAACAAAGCTAGTGGAGGTGATGGAATTCCAGTGGAGCTATTTCAAATCCTGAAAGATGATGCTGTGAAAATGCTGTACTCAGGATGCCAGCAAATTTGGAAAACTCAGCAGTGGCCACAGGACTGGAAAAGGTCAGTTTACATTCCAATCCCAAAGTAAGGCAATGCCAAAGAATGCTCAAACTACCACACAATTGCACTCATCTCACATGTTAGTAAAGGAATGCTCAAAATTCTGCAAGCCAGGCTTTAGCAGTACCTTAACCGTGAACTTCCTGATGTTCAAGCTGGTTTTAGAAAAGGCAGAGGAACCAGAGATCAAGTGCCAGCATCCACTGGATCATCAAAAAAGCAAGAGAGTTCCAGAAAAACATCTATTTCTGCTTTATTGACTATGCCAGACAAAGCCTTTGACTGTGTGGATCACAATAAACTGTGGAAAATTTTGAAAGAGATGGGAATACCTGACCTGCCTCTTGAGAAATCTGTATGCAGGTCAGGAAGCAACAGTTAGAACTAGACATGGAACAACAGACTGGTTCTAAATAGGAAAAGGAGTACGTCAAGGCTGTATATTGTTGTCCTGCTTATTATTTTTCCTCCTAAGCTCCCACAATTCAGTGTCTCTTTTTTTTTTTTTAAGGTGTTTTTGAAGTGTCTATTGAATTTATTACAATAATGGCTTCTGCGTTTTGGTTCTGGCCACAAGACATGTGGGATCTTAGCTCCCCAAGCCAGCTTAACTCTTGTACCCCCAGGGGAATCCCTCCAGTGTACCTTTTACACTCACAGTACAGGGAGATTCAGACTAGATGGGTTTCAGACCTTGCTTAGTAGCTTTGTGTGTAGGGTTTAGAGGGCTACAAACCCAAGCTGACCAATGAAGATAACTGTTTGGTATTATTGAATTCCTTTTTGCATCTGCCACTATATTATAAGTAAGTACACTGAAGTTAGGAACCATATTTTGTATTTAATGAATGCTTGATTAAAGAAATAAGTGTCCTGGAAATAAAAGCTATGTTTAATTCATCTGTGATAAGGAGTAGGGATTTTTGTTTGTTCTAATCCTCTCCCTGACCTTACATGAATCAAAGATTTTCCTAGACAGCAGAATGTCACAAAGTCTTAACCTAAAAACTAACAGGTGACTTTTTCTCATCTTAGCATTGGACAATCACGACCATGCCTTCTTTAGTCCATACTGTCCTAGAAAAGGCAGTCATCTGTGGATACCTTTTATTTATTAATTTTTCTATTTAAAAATAATATTCAAAAAATTTTTGAAAGAATGAAGGAAGAGTGACCTTAAAATTTTAATAATAAATATAGCTGTACCAGTTTTTTTATTCTGTATTTCCCTGTTATGAAAGGTTTATACTTGAAATGGACAGTGTTGCCTGAGTGAAGCTAAGTGTTTGTTGTGAACCTGAACACACCTGTCTTGTCAGTACTGTACCGGGTTCCAGCATACCTCTAGTTGGCTCTCCACACCAGCAGTCCTGGTTCTTGTGCTTGCTTTCATGAAATACAATGCTTTTGTAAAGATCGCTGGCTACTATTTTTTTTAAGAGAATATAGTCATCTTTTTTGCTCCTTAATTTTTAAGAATTTTAGTTTTTTGACTTATACATCCCATGAAATAAATGCTATTTCCTTGTGATCGTCTTTGCTCATAAGCCAGGCATAAGTATTTGGGTCACATACACATTAGCATAGAAGATGAGAGAATGCCACCATGGGTCCCCACCACGTAGGATGTGCCGGTCCCTGTTACAGGACACCAGGTGCCTCTTGGCAGTTGACTGATGGGATGAGGAGGCCTTGTTTCCTTTTTCTTTTGCAGAGTTTGTGATCTACTCATCAGTTCCTGATGTTTGAGAAGTTCATCTGGGACACTGTCATCTGAAGACACTAGTTGGTGGTGGGTTCATAGTAGATAATGTTGTCACTGTGGGCAGAACCTGAGCACTGCTTTCAGGTCTTAGGATGCATTTTCTGATTCATCTGATAAATGAGAATCATCTTTTTGTCAGTTTTCCTTCTTCTAAAGGCAGTGCAGTTAGTTCATTATGGTGGCTGTCACAAATTACACACATTTAGTGCCCTAAAACCACACAGGTGTGTGACATTACAGTCCAACTCAGAGCTGCATTCCCTTCTGGAATGCAGTGAGAGAGTCCATTTCTTTGCCTTTTTCAGTTTCTAGAAACCTATCTTAGCATGAGCTGCTTAACAAAAATAACATAAACTGATGATTCATAACATGCTGGAAGTCCTAGCTCAGGGTGCTAGCTTGGTTGGCTCTTCATCTAGGCTGCAGACCTCACTGGTGGGGAGCAGAGAGCACGCCACTCTCTCCTGACTCTTACCAAGGTGTTGCTCCATTTATGAGGATCCACCCTCCTGACCTTATCTCATCCTAATTCCTCCCAAGTCCCCAACTCCTAATATCATCACGTGGTAGGTTAGTGGTGGGGATGGGGGCAGTAGGGTTTCAACACACTGATTTTGTGGGGATAGAGATATCCTGTTGTAAGGCACCCTAGTTTTTTTTTTTTTTTTTTTTTTTTTGTTTTTTT
>SJYC01098474.1:0-38565 GCA_006408675.1 Madoqua kirkii
AAACAGTCTATTTTTCCATGTCCAGTTCTAACTGTTGCTTCCTGACCTGCATATAGATTTCTCAAGAGGCAGGTCAGGTGGTCTGGTATTCGCATCTCTTTCAGAATTTTACACAGTTTATTGTGATCCACACAGTCAAAGGCTTTGGCATAGTCAATAAAGCAGAAATAGATGTTTTTCTGGAACTCTGTTGCTTTTTCCATGATCCAGTGGATGTTGGCAATTTGATCTCTGGTTCCTCTGCCTTTTCTAAAACCAGCTTGAACATCAGGAAGTTCACAGTTCACGTATTGCTGGAGCCAGGCTTGGGGAATTTTGAGCATTCCTTTACTAACATGTGAGATGAGTGCAATTGTGCGGTAGTTTGAGCATTCTTTGGCATTGCCTTACTTTGGGATTGGAATGTAAACTGACCTTTTCCAGTCCTGTGGCCACTGCTGAGTTTTCCAAATTTGCTGGCATATTGAGTACAGGACATTCATAGCATCATCTTTCAGGATTTGAAATAGCTCCACTGGAATTCCATCACCTCTACTAGCTTTGTTCGTAGTGATGCTTTCTAAGGCCCACTTGACTTCACATTCCAGGATGTCTGGCTCTAGATGAGTGATCATACTATGGTGATTATCTGGGTCATGAAGATCTTCTTTGTACAGTTCTGTGTATTCTTGCCACCTCTTCTAAATATCTTCTGCTTCTGTTAGGTCCATACCATTTCTGTCCTTTATTGAGCCCACCTTTGCATGAAATGTTCCCTTGGTATCTCTAATTTTCTTGAAGAGATCTCTAGTCTTTCCCATTCTGTTGTTTTCCGCTATTTCTTTGCATTGATCGCTGAAGAAGGCTTTCTTATCTCTTCCTGCTATTCTTTGGAACTCTGCATTCAAATGGATATATCTTTCCTTTTCTCCTTTGCTTTTTGCTTGTTTTCTTTTCACAGCTATTTGTAAGGCCTCCCCAGACAGCCATTTTGCTTTTTTGCATTTCTTTTCCATGGAAATGGTCTTGATCCCTATCACCTCATTCTATAGTTCATCAGGCACTCTATCTATCAGATCTAGGCCCTTAAATCTATTTCTCACTTCCAGTGTATAATCATAAGGGATTTGATTTAGGTCATACCTGAATGGTCTAGCGGTTTTCCCTACTTTCTTCAATTTGAGTCTGAATTTGGTAATAAGGAGTTCATTGTCTGAGCCACAGTCAGCTCCTGGTCTTGTCTTTGTTGACCGTATAGAGCTTCTCCATCTTTGGCTGCATAGAATATAATCAGTCTCATTTCGGTGTTAACCATCAAGTGATGTCCATGTGTGGAGTCTTCTCTTGTGTTGCTGGAAGAGGGTGTTTGCTACGACCAGTGCATTTTCTTGGCAAAACTCTTATTAGTCTTTGCCCTGCTTCATTCCACATTCCAAGGCCAAATGTGCCTGTTACTCCAGGTGTTTCTTGACTTCCTACTTTAGCATTCCAGTCCCCTGTAATGAAAAGGACATCTTGTTTGGGTGTTAGTTCTAAAAGGTCTTGTAGGTCTTCATAGAACCGTTCAACTTCAGCTTCTTCAGTATTACTGGTTGGGGCATAGTCTTGGATTACCGTGATATTGAATGGTTTGCCTTGGAGACAAGCAGAGATCATTCTGTCGTTTTTGAGATTGCATCCAAGTACTGCATCTTGGATTCTTTTGTCGACCATGATGGCTACTCCATTTTTTCTGAGGGATTCCTGCCCACAGTAGTAGATATAATGGTCATCTGAGTTAAATTCACCCATTCCAGTCCATTTTAGTTCGTTGATTCCTAGAATGTTGACGTTCACTCTTTGCCATATCTTGTTTCACCACTTCCAATTTCCCTTCATTCATGGACCTGACATTCCAGGTTCCTATGCAATATTACTCTTTATAGCATCGGATCTTGCTTCTATCACCAGTCACAGCCACAGCTCGGTATTGTTTTTGCTTTGGCTCCATCCCTTCATTCTTTCTGGAGTTATTTCTCCACTGATCTCCAGTAGCATATTGGGCACCTACTGACCTGGGGAGTTCCTCTTTCAGTATCCTATCATTTTGCCTTTTCATACTGTTCATGGGGTTCTCAAGGCAAGAATACTGAAGTGGTTTGCGATTCCCTTCTCCAGTGGTCCACATTCTGTCAGCCCTCTCTACCATGACCCGCCCATCTTGGGTTGCCCAGCGGGCATGGCTTAGTTTCCTTGAGTTAGACAGGGCTGTGGTCCTAGTGTGATTAGATTGACTCGTTTTCTGTGAGTATGGTTTCAGTGTGTCTGCCTTCTGATGCCCTCTTGCAACACCTACTATCTTACTTGGGTTTCTCTTACCTTGGGTGTGGGGTATCTCTTCACGGCTGCTCCAGCAAAGCACAGCCGCTGCTCCTTACCTGGATGAGGAGTATCTCCTCACTTTTCCCCTTCCTGACCTTCAACATGGGATAGCTCCTCCAAGCCTTCCTCCGCCCACGCAGCCACTGCTCCTTGGACCTGGGGTCACTCCTCCCAGTTGCTGCTCCTGGCCTCAGACACGAGGTAGCTCCTCTCAGCCACTGCCCCTGGCCGTGGACGCGGAGTGGCTCCCCTGCCCGTCGCAGCCTGGCACTCTCCACCGCTGCTCCTGACCTCTGACGTGGGGTAGCTCCTCTTGGCCTCCGCCCTTCGGGCATGGGGTCCTCCAGGCTTCTGCCCCTGACCGTTGATGTAGTGTAGCTCCTTTCGGGTGTGGTTAGTGCGCCGGTCGCAGCCGCCTGCGCTTTTTGCACCGGTCACAGCCGCTTGCGCTTAGTAGCTGATTAGTAACTGTAATTCCCCTTTGCATATAACCTGACATATTCACTGGGTCCTGGGAGGAGGATTTGGAAATCTCTGGGGTCTATTATTCTACCTAACGTAATCAGGAAGTGAAAAAAATAATCTCAGATCTTAACTGTATTAAAGGAAAGCAAACATCAAAAAGACTCCTTTTCTATATTGATAAATGATGATGTAATATGCCAGACGATCCAGTAAGAAAACTGATAAAATAGTGGTTTATTTCACTGTTGCATCGTTCTTCTAGCTGGTTCCAGGCTTCCCTGGTGGCTCAGAGGTTAAAGCATCTGTGTGCAATGCGGGAGACCTGGAGTTCGATCCCTGGGTCAGGAAGATCTCCTGGCAAAGCAAATGGCAACCTACTTCAGTACTTTTGCCTAGAGAATCCCATGGATGGAGGAGCCTGGTGGGACCGAGTGATTTTTCTGTCTTTCTAGCTGATTCCATCATTGTGTTTTCTTATTTTAGTCAGTTTTAGCATAGTTGAAAATGATTGATGAGTCATGATGAAAGAAGTCCTAGGATGATCTAGTAAAAAGTTTCAAAATGTGGGAGAAAGATCATTGAGTCTGTGTTGTTCATATCTTTACTCAAAGTTCTAGTGAGTCTATATGATAATTGCAAGATAGAAATGAGTTTTATTATGTTACAAAGTATCTGTTTTCTTTGGTTTTTTGAAAGGCCTCAGAAAAAATGAAAATCAAAATATCTTTAAAATAGAACTACTCTAAGAAACTCAGAAATTAAAATTGGATCCAGTGGACCCTGATCTCTACTCAGAGGTCAGCCTCTTGGTCCCTTACCTTCTGTGATGCCGCGAGGTCCTCCTGTCTTTCAGGCTCCCCTATTTCCACTGACCCGTAAGTATTGGCAACCTAGTGATTATCTGGGCCCCCTTTACTTTTCCTTATTTTTCATAAGTGACTGCTGCCACACTCAGGCCCATAGTGCTGAGGGTTTTTTGGACAATCCACTTGGGTGTTTCACAGGCTCCTCCCAGCTGGATGTGTCTGAAACACTCGCGGATCTTTTTCCTGGTCACGTGCGTTCTTTCCTAGTGTCTCTGAGACATCAGACTGCGCCGGCTGCGCCCAGCGGAGGTGTTGGCGTCCTCCAGGACTCCCCGTCTGTCGCCCTGAGGCTTGACGGTGTCCCGTGTCCGTCCGGCACCCTGGTGGCTGGCCGCGCCTCTGCAGAGCCGCTCCCTGCCCCCTGCCGCCTGCCGTCTCTGAGTCTGAGTGCTGCGCCTGAGTGCTGCGCTCGGTTCTGGACCGGTTTCCGCGGTACCCCGCCTCTGCCTGCTTCCGGCTCTCCTGGGTCCCTGCAGAGGCAAGCCTGCTCCCGCCGTCCGCTGTGCGGGGCCCTTCCAGGGCTTCCACTGCCGCAGGACGGGCCCGACGTCGCTGGCACACGCCCGTCCCCCAGTGGCGTTTTTATGAGCCCGTGTGTGAGGACTGAAAGAATACATGAGAACACCACCTTCATCAGTTAATACCTGTGAAAGCCTGTCCTAACTCGTGGGCTAGCGCCCGGTACACAGTAAACAAGCGTTGGCTGTCGCTGCAGTTACTACTGCGAGGCAGGAATGTAAGTGACTTTTTCATTTTCATTCTACTCTGATAATTTAGGACACAAATGATATGAGATTAGCATATACATACTACTATGTATAAGACAGATAATTAGAAAGGACCTGCTTACTGTGTAGCACGGGGACCGCTTCTCAGCGCTCTGTAATGACCCATGTGGGAGAAGAGCCTGGAAGAGAGCAGGGACGCGTGCCCGGATGACTGGCTGCTGCCGGCCTGAGGCCCACACAGCGCGATTCGCCAGCTATACGCCAGCATAAAGGAAAAGCTGGAAGAAACAGATGCGTGAAGTATTCGCAGCTGGGTCCTCCTAAACGTTAAACGTTGACGTCCCGGCCTGCTTTGGCGGTTTCCCCGTCTGCAGTGCTTTCGACTCACCTTTGGAAACGGGAATGTTTTGAATGCGTGAGTGCAGTTAAGTCACTGTTTCGGTGACGGAGGCTCGTGAAAGATGAGGTGGCTTCTGTGTGTTATGTTTTCCATTGAATGAATAATTTTATGGATCTCTAGAAAAACTGTCTCTGAAATTTTGTTGTCAGAATGTGCTGGCAGATCATTTATCCATCATTTCAAATACATTTGTTTTTATTTTTATCTAGTTTTCTATAAGGAAGTAGTTTTATGCTTAAGATTTCCTGTTGTGCAGTTGATGAAATGTTTTGAATTAAGGGTGATTTGAAAATCTGCTTGCTACATTTCTTCAGTAAGCAAGACCTCCTAAATGTCTTTTCGATTAAATTGAAGTTCCAGATTTAAAAGTGAGACCATCAAGATGGTGATTTAGTCACAGAAATGTTACAGAGAACTTACATGTTATAAATTCTAAATTACATCAGTGCCTAAATAGAGCTCTGCTTTTTATAATGCTGGAAGCAAAGTAGGTACTTTATTAAGTACTTCACTGATTGAGGAAATAAAAGTACTAGAAAGTTAGAAATAAGTGCTCTATCTAAAGATAGTTATGTAGAAATTCATAAGCTCAGGATTATTTAGAAAACATAAATTGTTGGAATTATAAAAGGAGTGGTTCTAGTCAGAAATATGAAGAACTGGAATTACTTCTTTTAATCTGGTATGTTTTTAAATTGTTATATCTCATTGAATGCTATAGTCCTGCCTGGATGACTGTGTCTGCAAAATTGTGTGTTGCTTGCAACTGATGAAGTGTGGAAGGTCAGTCTTCCTGCTCCCATGCACACTCTGTTGCTCATCTTCGGCTTAATCAGGAAACCTAATTATGGTGGTTATTTAAATATTAAGATACATTCCAAAGTTCATAAATTAAGTGAGTGAAAAGCAATGAATTCCAAACCATTTTTTTTCTTACTGCTTTTATATGGAGTTTCCCTAAGTTTTTTTCTTCTATAAACTGGAAATTATGTATTTTTGTACTTAATTACAGTATGATTATTTTGCCCATTATCTTAGACTAAAGTTGGGAGAAGACTTTATCTCTGTTTTCCCTAGCTTCACTTGATGCAGATTTTATCACGCTCACAGAATATGTTTACCCATAGTTTATTTTATATAATATTAAGTGGTTTCTTTCAGAGAAAAGAAGGTTTACAAAAGAAAGAATTTCATGTTCTTGATATTTTAAAGAAAAAAAGTCTTGAATGCTGTCTTTAAGCCCAAACTTTTTTAAAGTTTGGGATAACTTTTAATCATCTCTCTGCTCTCACTCTGTACTGATATTTATTTGCATTACATTAAGGTGTATGTAAGTGAATCACAGTTCATTTTCATAGTGGTTAACGGTGAATATTTATAGGTGTACAGACTTTTTAACACTTAATATTGAGAGACAGAAGTGGTTTAAATTGGGCTGGTTTCAGAATACCGTTGTAGAAATCAGCTGGCGACATCACCATTATATGAATGTTGGCTAATGTGGTTTGAAAGAAGGATCCTCATTAAACTCTTGTTGCTAAACAAGTGACAGAAACCTTACAAACAGCCTGAGGCGTAGGGCCAGTCACAGTTACTCCTGAAGGATCTGGACAAGTGTGAAAACGCGAGACTGTGCCTTTACGGCCATCGGAACACACATGTGCTGTCTGGAGCCCCTTCCCTACTTGAGGACATTTTTAGCCATGTCAGGGAAAACAGATCTTAACGTAAGTCAGTGCCTGAGCGTTCACTTGTGAATTTGTCAAGTGTCAGAACACTGAGTGTTAAATTCAGAAAGTGTGCTATTGGTAGGAGCCTTCGCATTGGTTTTTCTGGAAAGGGACTGGGGTTTGGTCAGCTCGCACATGTTTACGAGGGGAGGTCTCTGATGCTCACGAGCTTTCTGTGGACACCATCTTCCGAGTGAGCCAGTCCAGGTCTCTGAATGACAGTGGGGCTACGAGGAGCCAGCCCACGGCCTGTCACCCCCATTCGTCACCTCTGGATCAGCTTTGTGTCCACGCTCCCTCTGAAGGTAGCTCATGCTTTAACTCTTGCTTCGGATCGTAAGCCTTGCCTCTGGAAAGGCGCGTCTTCCCATTAGGCTGGGGGGAGAGCGGTTAACATGCTATGATGCTAGTGGCGTCCAGAGTGCAGGCTGGTGGACTCCGCAGTGGGCTTGCTGCCTCCCTTCAGGACCTCCGATGAGAATGGACTGATCCTGCATTTGCTTTGCCTTTTATTTAAAAAAAAAAGTTTTTTCCCTTTTTTAAGAAAAAACCAGTTCTACTTATTTCTGGCGGTGCAGGGCCTGCGTTGCTGTGCAGGCTTTTCTGCAGCTCTGGGGAGCAGGGGCTCCTCTCCAGCCGCGCTCCGTGGGCTTCTCACTGCGCGGTCCCTCTCGCTGCGATTTTATTTAAAAAAAAATGTTTTTTCCCTTTTTTAAGAAAAAGCCAGTTCTACTTATTTCTGGCGGTGCAGGGCCTGCGTTGCTGTGCAGGCTTTTCTGCCGCTCTGGGGAGCAGGGGCTCCTCTCCAGCCGCGCTCCGTGGGCTTCTCACTGCGCGGTCCCTCTCGCTGCGGAGCACGGGCTGCAGTAGCGGTGGCCCGCGGGCTCTAGAGCGCAGGCTCACAGCAGTTGCGTTGCCCCAGGCTTAATTGCTCAGCAGCACGTGAGATCCTCCCGGCTCAAGCATCAAAGTCGTGTCTCCTGAGCTGGCACGAAGGTTTCTTTTCCACTGGGTCACCAGGGAAGCCCCTGCTTTGCCTTTTTGTGTCGAAGAGGACACAGGAAGTCCCCTTTGCTCTGATTTGGCCACCTGCACAGCTCATCGGCACAGGGACCACAAGCGCATGTGTCGAGTGTAAAAGATGCCTGATTCAGTTCCGGACTCTGAGCAAACGGTGACATCCTGAGACTGGCGAACAGCTATGTCACAGAGCCGTGACCTGCACTGGGGCATCCCTGCCCCCTGGCTGTGACCAGACGTGCCCTCTGTTCTGAGTCAGGCCCCTCCCGCACCAGCGGGCCTGGTTTCCGCCTGGCCGCACCCTGCAGGCTGTGCTGATGCTGCAGACAGACGGACGTCCATGCCTGAGGCCTCTCAGTCCAGCACAGCCCCTTGAATTTCTTGGGCATTTACACATGTGTCGTTTTCAGTTTGCTTGTGGTTTAAAGCCACTTTTGTTACATGTTATTGTCTTCATGGGGACTCCTGAAGTTACTTGCTTGTTTTAAGATGATTATAAATCATATTCCTTAGTAGCTGGAAGGGTAAGAAGAGAATCCTGATGATTTTATACTAAATGGTGATACAAGCTTCTTGGTGAGGGTGGTGTCGCATTTTAAAGTCTGACATGGACATGGCTGGTTACAGATGGGAGGTGGCCGAGGCTGGGACTAGAGACCACCGGGGAGGGGAAGGACGGAGACAGCTGGGGAGAGTCGCTGCTAGAGCAGGGGCGCCCCACGCCCGTCCCAAGGAGGGGCTGAGGAGCAAGCTGGTCCACCCCAGCGCAGGCCAGGTTGAGCAGCGGGCCGCTGTGACTGGACACCGGCACCAGGGTTCTCTGGGTTGGGCCTCTGAGGAGGCAGGACCCCAAGGGAGCCAGTATGATTTGAGGGGCAAACTACCAGAATGGAAATGTGATAGAAAGCCATCTGGATTCTGGGTCACCACAGAGTTGACTCAGGAATGGGATGGGAGCCCTGGGAGCAAAGTGAAGGACCGTGGCGAGTTCTCTGAAGGAAACGGCGTTGAAGGATGCCATCCGTAGTCATAGAAACGACCCCAGGAGGGGCTGTCTGATACATCCCCCTTCACTCTCCCTATGTATCTCTTCTGGAATATACTCTTATTGAAAAAAATTGGGAGTATAATTGATTTACAATGTTGTGTTAATTTCTGCTGTATAGTGAAGTGACTCTTTTATATATATATATGTTTATGGGTGTATATGTGTGTGTGTGTGTGTGTGTTTATGGGTTTCCCTGGTGGCTCAGTGGCAAACAACCTGCCTGCAATGCAAGAAACACAGGAGACGCGGGTTCGATCCCTGTGTCAGGAAGATCCCCTGGAGGAGGGCATGGTGACCCACTCCAGTATTATTGCCTAGAGAATATCAAGCACAGAGGAGCCTGGCAGGCTACAGTCCGTGGGGTTGCAAAGAGTCATACATGACTAAAGTGCCTGAGCGCACACACACATATATGTGTGTGTATGTGTGTGTGTGTGTTCTTTTTAAAATACTTTCTTCCGTAATGGTTTATCACAGGACATTGACTATAGTTCCCTGTGCTGTACAGCAGGCCCTTGTTGTTCATACATGGAGTACATGCTTCGTCTCTGTAGATAGACCTTGGGGATGCTGTGGTTTGGTTCCAGACCAATGCAAAACACTCAGTATCACAGTAGAGCAAGTCACATGCCGTGTTTGGCGTCCTAGCGCATATAAAAGTTATATCCACATTGCATTGTTGTCTACGAAGTGTGTAATAGCATTACGTCTAAAAAAACACTGTACATGCCTTTAGAAAGGATACTTTATTGCTGAAAAATGCGTCCGCTCCTCTGAGCCCTGATCCTTGAGCGAGCTGTGATCTTTTTGTAGGAAGAGGGTCTCACCTTGATGTTGACTGATCAGGGTGATGTTGGCTGCTGACTGATCAGGGTGAGGGTGCTGAAGGCTGAGGTGGCTTTCTTAGAATAAGAGAACAGTAATAAAGTTCGCTGCACAAGATGACTCCTTTTAGCAGCGATTTCTCTTCTGCCTGCAGTGTGCCAGTTGGAGGCATTTGATTTGCTGGAGAACTCTCGAAACTGGAGTCACAGGTCACCATAACGATTATGATACTGAACGAGTGTGAAATCCTGCGAGAGTCACCACAGTGTGACACAGAGACAGGGATGCCAAGCAGTGAAGGGAAGCGCGTCTGCGTTAGAAGTACTGCTTCGCCTCCGTGTCCCGTGTGTCGCTGTGACGCCAACTCCTCCTTACCTCAGTGGTCCCCTCCCTCCTTTCAGACCTGCCACCTTTTATTCTCGTTCACATCTTCTGTGGAACATGTACTGTGTGTGTGCCAAGCACAATCTAGGCCACAGATGTTAAATGAATGAAGATTTTAGAGCTGTTTAAACTTAGAGAGATGTAATTACAGGTCATTCTTTCTTTTCCAAATTTTTAATTTCAGATTTCACAAAGTGTTGCAAGGATTCTGGAGTCCTTATGGTAGTAAAATGCCGAAAGAAAATTCTGCACTGAAAGACTGTCTAACCTCCTAGTAAGTAATTGCCTTGGTGTCTGTGTTCCTGCGTGTGTGTGTGTGTGTATAATGTGTTGGAGGTGAGAGTGTGTTATTTAACTCACTCTGTGCCATATAGTCTGTACTTCTCCCCCACCAGATTCATCCTATTGTTGGCTGAGTCTAAAATTTTAATTTGGTAAAAAGATGCTTCTAAGAAAAGTGCTGCAACATGTTTATGAAGGGTCTTTTCAAGTTATGTGTGTTGGTCAGCATTTTATTTGATTAAAATATTAGGTCAGCCATAAAAATACATGATTTTTTATAGGATTTAATAAATGCTTTTTCATGAACAGCTTAATCTATCAAATATATTATGCTTATGTTTATCTTTTAATGAAAAGGTAATTTTACCAGCCTTAGGATCTTTTGGATGAATAGATTTAACTTCTAGGAGAGTTGTAATAAATCAAAGGTATATTTAGATTTCTGAAGTTAAATTACTTTAAAAAATAATTCAAAGTAAAAATGTGTGGAGTTCTTTGAGGGCATGTGCTTTCTGCTCATCTGCCCAGATTCCATCGTCACCCACGTTACTGACAGGCGGTGTGGGGGAGGCAGCGCTTTTGTGAGTAGGGAGCTGTCTGGAGGTCAGGTCAGATCTGTGCCTTCTGTGCTCGGCTCCCCTGGCCTGCGAGCATCTATGTCAGATACTTCTTAGATAATTACATAAAAAGAAAGTGGTGATTATCTGAATCTTAAATTGTTTTCTTTTTTGATAATGAATACCGTACACATGGACTTACGTACTCTTTTAGAATACTGATATCTGCATTTACAGATAAGGAGACATAGTCCAAGTTCATGCCTTTTCTCAAGTTAATAATAAATAAAAACAGTTCTAATAGCTGCTCTTTTTTATGAGCCCAGACCTGCACTGAGCATTTAACTGTGGAGAAGTAAGAGTTCTGGTCCCTAGAGCCCCCAGGAGACTGGTGAGCGTGAGGCTCTTGCACATCTGTGTGGCTGTTTGTTAGCTGCCCCGTGCACCTGATCCTTGGCTTTTGACACCTCAGTTTCAGGCTCCGTGATGCGTGTTACTCTTAGTTGGAACAGGGTGGCCCTGAAGCTGGGAGCAGGACTGTGGGGAGGGCAGCAGGCTGGCCTCCCAGGCCCCCCAGGGTTTAGCTCTCCCGTGCCCTGGGCAGGGTCCTTGCGCTCCAGCAGGAGATTATTCCTCACGTGGAAACACGTCACTCCAGTGCTGGGCATGTATCGAGGCCAGGTACTCAGGAGATGTTGCCTCTTGTTAAAAGTTCGTCTGTGTTATTTTCAGCTTTTGCTATGTGAATATTAATCATTGGACTATCCCACCGTCTCTCACCCTTGAGAGGGGAAGACAGGTCCTAGACCATCTGGGGGCCTGGGGGTTGGGCCTGCCGCTGCTTGGAAGAGAGAGGAGCAGAGGGGAAACCCAGAGGAGGGACAGGAATGTGGGAAGCCAGTGAGAGCTGCTGAGGGAGAATTCTGCTTGACAGGTCTCCACCAGGTGGCTCAGGGGTAAAGAACCCGTCTGCCAGTGCAGGTGATCTCAACCTGCCACTGAGATGCGGGTTTGATCCCTGGGTCGGAAAGATCCCCTGGAGGAGGAAATGGCAACCCACTCCAGTGTTCTTGCCTGGAGAATCCCTTGGACAGAGGAGCCTGGAAGGCTATGGTCTATAGGGTCACAGAGTCGGATACGGTTAAAACGACTCAGCACTAGCACAGGTCTCAGCATACTTGAAGAAATACCGTGTTCTCGTCTTTGCTCAAGAGGCGCCTTGGCTCTGCCTGCGGTGGACACTTTGTGGGTGGAGGCACTACCCTCTGGCGTCTCTGCCTGGTGACGTGGGAAGCAGCGATGGTCGTGGTCTTCCATTTCTCCCATCTCATCTCGCTCGGCCATCAGTGACCATGTCCGGCTTCTGCCCTCACCCCTGGAACTGTTTCCAGAGGTTCCAGCATCTGTCTTTCACATTCTTTCTCTGTTGCTAGACTCCCTTTCATCCTGTCTCCCCGGTGTCTCTGCCTACTTCTCCACCTTTTCCTCCTTACCCTCTTCCTAAAAGCTACTTCCCAGGGTCTCCTCTCCACCTTGAGTCTGAGAAAGCTCAGTCTTCACCCGTGGAACTCAGTGCATGGCATTTCTCTGCTTCCTCCTGCAGGTCCCATACTGAACTCAGCTCCTGACTCCTGCCTCTGTCTTTGGGAGTCCTGATCATCTGGGACCCAGGATCTTCCTGATTGCATTTCCCCACTCTCCTAGCTCCACTGCATCCTTTTCACCATAAAGCTGCCTCCGTTAGATCATTGGGCCTTGTCATTTCCTGTCTGGATTATTCAAGTAGTCTATTTATTAGGCATTCAGCCTCTAACCTTGCTGGCCCTTGGCCCCCTTGGCCTGTGTGTGGTCCACAGGCCACACACACTCCACACTGAGATTCATCCGAGGCCCCGAGCTGATCTCCCAGCTGCTGTTGACAGTGCCCGGCAGGGCAGATTGGGCTTCTCCACACATCTCAGCTTCCCTTGTCTGTGGGTTCTTCCTCGTGGGCCTTCTGTGGGGATTTCTGTTGGTCCTTCATAATGCAGCTCACACATCTCCCCGGCAGCTCCCTGTTCTCTTCACCCTGTCTCCCTGGTGCCCTGGGCCACGTGGCGTGCTGTGCACGTCATTGTGAGGTCTCCTCACACGGGCCCTTGAGCACAGGGGCCCTGCTCCCCACTGTCCTGTCCTGGGACGTTGCTATTCAAGAAAGAACTGTTAGTTTGTTTTTTTTCCTTTCATTTGGTAGCCTCATCTTTACAGTGAATTTATGACTATGATAAAAAACCTGCTTGTAAAGATTGTGCTTGATGAACTGGATGTCTGAATTTATTATTAAAGCAGGCTTATCTTACGTGCTTGCAAAGTGATTTGCTTTAAAAGAATTTTGTTTTCCTTCTTGCAGCTATAAAGATCCAGCCTTTTATGAAGAATGCAAAATGGAATACCTGAAGGAAAGGGAGGAATTCAGAAGAACTGGAATTCCTACCAAGAAGAGGCTACAGAAGCTTCCCACAAGTATGTAGGCAGATATTCAAGATGATGCTCAGGAATGCCAGTGTTCATGGAAATCAGTCACCTGAAATAATGGACTCAGGGAAGTGCGTTTCCTTTATCCTTAATTATGGAAATAACTTTATCTGAAATAAAGATTTTTTTTAACCTCAAAATTATTGACTGATAAGAGCAAGCAGGGGCCTGGGACATGGTTTGCCTGGTTGTAATGGATTTTAAATAGATGGTCTCACAACTATAGATCTCTAACAGTGACACTGAATTTTAGGTTTCCACATGAATATTACTTGTCAATGTATAGACTGGTCATGGAGCCAGAAGTAACTGAAGGGGAGCAGGAGTGGACAGTCTCCAGAGGAGTTAGTGCCTGGGCAGCAGAGCAGGGCAGTCATGAGCCTGGCTTGACCATTTTATTAGTAACTAAGCAGCTGTGGATGCAAGTAGTCTCCATAATTACAAAGACTGTGGATGTAAGGATTAACTGTGTGTTGCAGCTAAGCAGAATAAGCAGGACGGCGTCTAGGACGAGGTAAATGCACTTCAGTAACTTAGTAGAAAGCTTATTTGGAAACAGGTAAGTGCTTAACATCAATCAGTTCCACTTGCACTTGCATCTTTTTTTTTTTCTTTTCCCACTTGGCGGCATCAGGTCTCAGGTGGCGTGTTTTGCAGTGTTTTGCAGGGTGTGGGCTCTTTCCTTGGGCGCACACTTTCTAGCTGTGGTGCCTGGGCTCAGCAGCTGCAGGGCTCAGGCTTAGTCGCCCTGTGCCGTGTGGGGTCTTGGTGCCCCTGTCGCAGGCAGGGATGGTTCTAACCAGTGACCAGCAGGGAAGTCCCTGCTTACACCTCTAATAGTTAATTTCCTAAAATGTATTAACACTCCGTGACCTGACCTGCTAATTCTGCCACTGAAAATATTTTAATGTTTTTAAAAGTCTTCTTTATAAGGATGAATGACCATTTTGTAACATAGTAATAAGTAAAAATTTTCTGTCCCAGTGTAGTAATTTGGTTGCAGGCTGAGCTTTTATATTAAAAGTTGCTCTTTTTTTTGTTGCTCTTTTTTTTTTTCATACAAGCTGTTAACTCTTCACCATAGCCACTGCAACTAGTTTCCAGGTACTTTATATGTATTTACATGTATGTATATATATTTATTTTATATGCACTTACATAGTTTTTATTAAAATCACAAATAGAAATTCCTAAGATTTAACTTAGGCCCCAGTCCCATGAAACAGAATGAACAAGATTATAATCTTTTTGGTTTTTGGCTAAAATATCAGGTTTGTAATCTGTATATTCCAGATACAAGGAAGCTTTTCCCCTCAAGCTAATTACGACTTATAGCAGCTTGGTAAATGACACTTTTGTTAAGTAGAATTGAGACATTTTCTTTTTCTACATGGTCCCTCTAGAGATTGGAAGCTCGTGGGTGCCCCGCACCAGCACCTTTATCAGGTGAGGAGCAGGAGTCTCAGGTATTTTGGGGACCTCAGAAGGAGAGGAACTCGCCCACCCGTGTGGGCATTGCGCCATTTGTGCACGCATGAAAAGGTGGGAGGCCAGGGCGGCAGTCAGCACAGTGTGGGGTAAGCAAGCCCACGGCCGCTGGGGGCCTTTTTCTGTTGAGCAGTCGGATGACTTACATGAAGAAAGGGAAAGATACTTTGAAAAGCTACATACAGCCTGTGGCTGTTCTGTAGGGGCCAGCTTCATTTTTATGTGGACAGTTCATCTGTGCAGATGTTGCATCCTTACTGCTACTGGACAGACTGGGTTAGAGTGTAAACTCTTCTGTGGAAACGCGTTCCCATCCACTGCACCCCTCCCGCTGGCCCCTGCCGTGCATGTTCCCTGCCTCGGCCCGTCGCGCAGTGCCCCTGACCCTGGCTCTCCCGGGCAGCTGCCGGCCGCCGGTCTTCCGCCGTGTGTGGGCTGTCTTCTCCAGAGGGCGCTTCTGGATGAGAACGTTGCTCTGTCCCTAGGACTCGGCCCTTCGGTGGTTGAGGTCTGAACTCTTCCCCCTCTGCCCCTCTGGTTTTCAGGGAGACACATCCCTGCTCTGCTTACAAATTAGGTTCCTATCTAACAGAACTTCAGTTTCCTTTTAGAGAAGATGTAACTTCTGTTTTAGGTAATGAGGGGATAAAGAGGCTTTTTTTGGTTATCAGTGTTCTTTTCAGTCTTGAGTATGGAAATGCTGAACTGGGTTATCCTTATAAAAACCTGGAGACTATGGACTTCCCTGGTGGTGCAAAGGTTAAGACTTTGCCTTCCAGTGCAGGAGCTGGGATCCAATATGCTTTGAGGCCGAAAAAAACCCAGACGTACAGCAAACGACATTGTAACAAAGACTTTAAAAATGGGAAGAAAAAAAAACAAAAACAAACCTGGAGATTAAAGACATTTTCAAATGAGTCTTGGAGCAGGGGTCCCCAGCCTCTGGGATCTAATGCCTGATGATCTGAGGTGGAGCTGATGTAACAGTACAAATAAGAGAGAATGCACAAGAAATGTGACGCGCTGGAATCACCCTAACCATGCCCTGGCCCTATTCACAGAATAACCGGCTTCTATGGAACCAGTCCCTGGTGCCAAAAATACTGGGGACCACTGCTGTGGAGTAGTTCCAGCTAGTGGGACATAAGTCAACAAAATTCTCCATTTCAAATAAGCTACAGATGGGCCATTCTTTCCCTTCTCTTTGAATCTTACCATTAACAGGAATAATCATAAAGGGTACATTTAAAAAATTATGACTGGGGAAATGTTGGGGGGTTAATTTCCTCTACAGTTTTACATCACTTGTTTAGCACTTTGAAGTGTCAGGAACATCAACCACGGACTTTCTAGCATACCTGTCTGACAGCTACCTTACTGTTCAGATGCAAAAGCACTGTCTCTTCGAAAGTTGATTTAACATGATGTCTTGTTAACAACTAATAATTAGCACCTGACCCTGAAATATTTAGGCAAGGACAGTATTTCACATCTACTTCAAACAAAAATAAGTAAACAATGTCTTGGCATTGTTCAAACCATTAATCAAGCCATTATGTCATATGACTCATTTTAAGGAACATTCCCAATTTTGCTTTTGAAACAGGCAAACCAGTAAGATACCCTGAGAGATTAGATAAAATGCGCAGCCTGCGCAGCCACGAGAGAGTTTCTGCTTTGTTATTTCACAGGTAGTTGCTTCCCTCAGCTGAAGCCTGGAGCCTCCTATTAGTTTTATGCATATTGGATTTTGTTCTGTTACTTGGCAGGAGATCCTGCTCCCCTGAGTCAGCTGTGTTCATCATGTTCATTGGTCAGAATAAATTCCAGCATCTGACACCAGCTCCATTAATCACAGACAAGCAAGTGAGGAAGATAATAGAAATATCTGGCGAATGGGGAACGCTATTTGTACATGGATGCTATTCAGTTAGTGTGTAAGAGATCTGAAATATTCTTTTTGAGTCCAAGGTGTTTGAAACTGTCAAAAAGGATAAAAGCCTTTTGACATCAAATGCTTAATCTCAGGCAAAAGATGTAGGAACTGAGACAGTTATTACTAATATTCTTAATATTACCACCCTGAAATATACAGAGGAATTTCCAGACGAAGTCATCATTACCATTAGGGATCGAACCCACGGCTCCGTGGGTCCTGCCTGCGTGGGTAGGTGGATTCTTGACCACCGAGCCGCCTGGGCAGTGGTGGTGGTTCAGTCGCTGAGCCACACCCAGCTCTTCATGACCCTGTGGACTGCAGCCATGCCCATCTCCCCTGTCCTTCCCTGTCCCCGGAGTTTGCTCAGACTCACGCCCACTGGGTGGGTGACGCTGTCGTATCCTACCATCTCACCCTCCGTCGCCCCTGCTCTCGCCACCTGGGGAGCGCCACCGTGACATCAACGCAGCACAGAACTGGGTTTCTAGAATCAAAGTTCCTCGTTAAATAAAAACCATGTTCTCAATAAGCAAATCACTAACACTTCAAAACAAGGTCTAACCGATGAATAAGCTGCTGTATGTTCATGGCGGGTGTGGGCCCTTTGAAGCAAACAGCGTTACAGTTACATACCCAGTGGAGTTTTCACTATACGCTGAAGGTTAGACGGAAGCCGGTGTGACGCTATTCCCACTTCTACCTGGATAATGTACATAACTGTAAGTTTAATTCATACAACATACAGTTTTTCAACTATTTCATCATTTTTTTCAGTTAAGACTTGAGGGATGTATTAATACCAGGACAGAGTTGGCTGCAGTGAGATAATTTCAAGTCTTAAAATCCAGATGGCAGCTTCAAATTTTATCAACATTGTGATTAAAAAATGATTTTAATCTTAAACTTTGAGACACAATGGCACATATAAACAGATACTATTGTTCCACTGTAATAATTTCCTTATCTGTACACATTAAAAGGTCAGCAGGAATGTAGTCTATTCACATTTCCATCTGTTCCTTTATGCAGCTTAATATGACTCTTCTCTGATACAGTGGTTTCCTTTTTTATTCTTATGTTAGGCATTTCATATGCTTTGTAAAACCATGTCTGCAAACTTTCAGTTCCATTCTCAATGTGAGAGGTAGAAATTTACAATTATCATCAAAGGTAGAATTGTGATTTTGAAATACCATAAGTTTATTAATTTATTAAGTACTAACACATATTTATTCTTAGCCAGAATATGGAGCTGGAGAGTGTTCTTCCATACTGAGAAATCAACTACATAATATGGTACATTATGTGCAAATGTAAATACTGAAAAACTCTCCAAAAGTTTAATCAAAATCTGCTTTGTTTGCTAATGATTTTCCCAGAAAACCACTGAGGAGAACACCATGAATCTCTTCAGAATTAATGTTTATACTGGCAGTTTTGATTATGTTGATCCAAGTAATGCAGTGGTGGCAAGTTGGGTAAAGGCAAAGGTTTACTTTTCATTTCCCCAAATGTCGTCTCACTTGATTTAGGAGGGCTTGGGAATACCCAGGAATTATCTTCCAGGGAATTTCTGCTGTAAGAGTTGTGTTCCTGAAAGTTTGTGCCATCGTGAGGAATGGATCGCTCGTGATCTGTCCACAACTGGAGAGCTGCCTTCTCCGATAAAACCTTTGCGTCTCCTGGTAAGGGGGACGGCGTGGCATGGCAGAGAGCTCTGCCATTCGGTGAGAGGGGGGCACGCCTTCCGTGAGCTGCAGCAGGATTCGACAGGTGCAGCTTTGCGCTGTCTTCACCCAGGGCTTCCGTGCATCCTGCTGGGGTGCAAGCTGCAAAGAAAACACAGGCTGAGCATCAGCTGTCTGGCAGTTACAATCATAAAATAGTACACATCTGGTTAATCTGGTTGACTCCAGAACTAGAAACAGACATTGCCAAGTCAGTGCAATCACCGTGGCCCTGGGACCTGAGGGATGACAGATGCTCAGTTCAAATTTACCTCTGGGTAAATAGCTGATCTCTCGTCTGCAAAATGGACACTGTAATCTTGCCCTACCCGTATCACAGTGAAGTTGAAGAAATTACAATTTTGAAAAGCTGGAAGGTGGTCCAAAAGTAAATTTTCCCAGGAATGATTGTATTGTGAATTGTTGAGGCCTAAATGAAGTTTATATATATTGAAAGGCTTTTATGAATAAATAGTTTAAAAGCTATAAAATCATCTTTTTTCTTGTAAATGTTAAATTCTGCTACGGTCACAATATAGTTCACGTTAAAAAAATGCCAAAAAAAAAATGTATTTAGCACCATGTCACGGCTTAGAATACAGACCCCAGATGGCACGGAGCCAGGGAGTGCCTGCTCCCTCGGCCTTCACCTGCCCGGGAAGCAGAGGCGAAGCGCACCTGAGCCCAAGAGGGACACCACGTGCAGTCAATGCCTGAGTCCAGCTTACAGAAGAAAGAAACCGAACCATGTGATATGGTAAGCTCGCTACTGCCCCTTCTCGCAGGAGGTGACAGTGCTCAGCTTCTGGACTGTGGTGACATGTGGCTCATCTCGTCCGCTGTGCAGAACGCTGAGCTCTGTGGAGGAGAGTGGTGGCCCCAGGCCTGGCACTGTTCTTTGAAACGTGCTAGAAACTTAACAGTCCAGCTCAGAAGGGACACGGTAGTGAACCATTTCCAAACAAGAGGACAGCACTTCTCCTTTATTACTTCTTGGAAATTCTACTTAGAAGAGTTACAGGAAAACTCACTGAAAAATTACTCTATGAGTCTCAAGAGAAGTGCTATTTCTACCATCAACTTCAAGTTGTCTCCCATGTAACCCTGGTCGCTGGAAAATCTGAACACAGAATGAATCATAAATTAAGTTGGGGCCTGCCAAAGCACCTTGTTACTCTGCTGATCTGTAAGTAACTAACCTTAGAAAAGGAAAGGAATTCTGAGCTGCTTTCCTGTCCCATCCTGTCCCACTGTCCCCGCCCCACAGGAAACAGTCCAGAGAACGAGTCGTAAGATAATTCTCTTGTGCCCTCTTTAGAACAGTCTGAGGTGCAGATGATAGTTTAAATTAATGATTTTTTATAGTTGCTCTCATGCCTTGAAAGTTTAGGACATTCAAATTTACATTAACAACTACAGCTATTATGTAATGAAAGGTACAGATGCACTTATTCTTCTCTGAGGTATAAACAGTAGCTTTGGCAAAGCACCCACTACTAGTTAACACAAAACTAAAAGGTTTAGTCAGCTAAGCAGTTAGATATGAAAAAGCCATGAAAAACTTTGTTTGGGTAGAAGGGCTAAATGAATACATCTAGTCTCCATCCGAAATTATCCTTTATGGAGAGAAAAATTAAGTTTACAAAAATGGAAATAACCAAATAAGCAATTAGAGCTATCTTTTTGAAAACAATGTAAAGAGCTAGGTCTTTGGCATATTTTGAAGCACTGGAATGAAAATAGCTTTTGGTATCTTGCTTTTTTTTTTTTTTTAATATATGAAGTAGTTGTGGTAAAAGGTCAACTAGAGCAAACTTAACACCTCAGCCTTGAACACATAAGCAACACTTGGCTGAGAAAAAAGCCACAAGGGGAAAAGAATACAGTACTGAAGAAACACATCAGCAACACCTTTATGTGTGAAGCTGACCGGTATGAGGCTGAAGACAGAGCAGAGAATGGCAGGCTGTGAACGCACGACATATACTTGTGCTTATCAAACTCATCTGATAAGATTTCGGTAAGATACGATCAAGAGCTGCTCTTGGGCAGTCTGGCTGGAATCAGCGGTTCCGGCAAACACTGACTTGCCTTTCCTGACTGCAGTCGGGGCTTTCAGCTTTCTCAGCAGCTCGGCCTGTACCTGAGTCACCAGATGCAAGTTAGACATTTCTCTCTTCAGTTCCCAGTACGCACTTTGCATGTTGTCACTGAAATACACAGTTTTATTTTTTAATAGTTGTTATTCTATATGGACAGAAGGAAAAAACTTTAATATAGCAATGAACTTACCTGCATTTCTGCTCAAATTAGTTTTGAAATAACAAAACTTCCCCATTAAATATTAGTGGAAACATTTAATTAGAGCATTATATAACAAATGAAAAAAATCTTATTCACAATAATAATGACCTAATTTTTATCAATGAACTGAACTGTGTTAAATAGAATGGAAATATAAAAAGTATTTTAACTGAATTTAACAGTTCTCAGTATTCAGATTTTATGATAGCCTACAAGGTGCAGTGGTGTTAATTCATTTAATAGTAAGGACTATGTTCTTCACTTGCAAGTCTGATCAAGAATTCAGTGATGTTCATTCATGTATGGATTTTATTAATACATTTATTTTTTAATTGTTGTTTTGATGTTGTGAATGCTGTTACCAACTGCTGAGTGTACACCCAAGCCTACATTAAAATACAATCGGGGTCTCATGCCTTCCCTTCACTCATGTCTTACTGGGCTGTCTCAGCCTGCTGGCTCTAAACCAACGTAACGTGACAAGATATGCGGGGCTGCCGACTCCTGGCCAGAGAGGAGGAGCTGCAGAGGGTCGCAGAAGCAGCAAGGGTTGCACAGAGGCCCCATTCCTGTCACTGAAGACATTTTCTTCAGCTACCTGGGAGGTCATAAATCAGTTATTTTAAACCTAATTTTATTGAGTTTTATCTTCACTATGCATTCTTATTTGGATAGTCATGATTTTTTCTTTTAGGTTCTTAGTTGCCAACTCAATAAATTGAAATCCTCAACGCATATTCTTGCTTTGCTGCACAAGAATACATAAAATGTTAACTGTAAGAACAACTGATCTCATATTGTTCAAACAAGCACTACTGCCTCTTAAAGATATTAGTGTAATTTTAGTAATAAAATCAAATTAAACATGTCACTTCAGGTTCAATTTTGGTCTAGCTAAAAACAAAAACCTCTGAGCAAACTTCAAGGATAACACTCTTGATATCTAAATCTAATATCCTAACTATGAAAACAACAGATACAAAAAAAAGTTATTTTAATTATGTAAAGCTACATACCTTTTGGTCAAAATATTCCCATTCCATTCAGACTATATTTCTTTCAATAGAAGCAGGAGAATAATGTTTACACTGCCTTTGAGAATAATCTACTTACTTGTTTTAATCTGTTGTGAGCACCCTTTGATAACCAGTAGTCTATTTTTGCAGGTCTTTGACAAGTGTGAGAGAATCACAACAATCAGTGAGCCACCTCTGCTGCAGCAGCCAGCATCTGAGCTGAGGGCCACGCTGCGTGTCTCACGGAGGCACTACCTTAAGTGTGAAGAGTCGTGGGTTCCTGGCTGCAATTCTGGGCAGCACTGCTTCCCTAAGAGTTACTCAAGTTACACAGCAGCTAAGTGTGTGGTATCCCTGTACGTGTGCTAATATGTGCATCATGACATGATTCCTACAGCTTACAAACAGCATTTATTATTGACCTGCAGTGGTGAATCAGTACCTGACTTGGAGAAAAGCAAATACAGCACTCAAGACCATGTGTGGATACTGGAGTATCTAATACCTCATCATTCAGCACAGCTACTCGAATAAAGTAAAAGAGAAACAGAAATAATAGAGGTGTTGGGGCAGCTCTAATACACATTTTCCAATTCAATTTAGTAAAGACTGCTTATAAAGTAGGTTAAATGGAAATATAAAAAGTATTTTAACTGAATTTAACAGTTCTCAGTATTCAGATTTTATGATAGCCTACAAGGTGCAGTGGTGTTAATTCATTTAATAGTAAGGACTATGTTCTTCACTTGCAAGTCTGATCAAGAATTCAGTGATGTTCATTCATGTATGGATTTTATTAATACATTTATTTTTTAATTGTTGTTTTGATGTTGTGAATGCTGTTACCAACTGCTGAGTGTACACCCAAGCCTACATTAAAATACAATCGGGGTCTCATGCCTTCCCTTCACTCATGTCTTACTGGGCTGTCTCAGCCTGCTGGCTCTAAACCAACGTAACGTGACAAATATGCGGGGCTGCCGACTCCTGGCCAGAGAGGAGGAGCTGCAGAGGGTCGCAGAAGCAGCAAGGGTTGCACAGAGGCCCCATTCCTGTCACTGAAGACATTTTCTTCAGCTACCTGGGAGGTCATAAATCAGTTATTTTAAACCTAATTTTATTGAGTTTTATCTTCACTATGCATTCTTATTTGGATAGTCATGATTTTTTCTTTTAGGTTCTTAGTTGCCAACTCAATAAATTGAAATCCTCAACGCATATTCTTGCTTTGCTGCACAAGAATACATAAAATGTTAACTGTAAGAACAACTGATCTCATATTGTTCAAACAAGCACTACTGCCTCTTAAAGATATTAGTGTAATTTTAGTAATAAAATCAAATTAAACATGTCACTTCAGGTTCAATTTTGGTCTAGCTAAAAACAAAAACCTCTGAGCAAACTTCAAGGATAACACTCCTGATATCTAAATCTAATATCCTAACTATGAAAACAACAGATACAAAAAAAAGTTATTTTAATTATGTAAAGCTACATACCTTTTGGTCAAAATATTCCCATTCCATTCAGACTATATTTCTTTCAATAGAAGCAGGAGAATAATGTTTACACTGCCTTTGAGAATAATCTACTTACTTGTTTTAATCTGTTGTGAGCACCCTTTGATAACCAGTAGTCTATTTTTGCAGGTCTTTGACAAGTGTGAGAGAATCACAACAATCAGTGAGCCACCTCTGCTGCAGCAGCCAGCATCTGAGCTGAGGGCCACGCTGCGTGTCTCACGGAGGCACTACCTTAAGGTGTGAAGAGTCGTGGGTTCCTGGCTGCAATTCTGGGCAGCACTGCTTCCCTAAGAGTTACTCAAGTTACACAGCAGCTAAGTGTGTGGTATCCCTGTACGTGTGCTAATATGTGCATCATGACATGATTCCTACAGCTTACAAACAGCATTTATTATTGACCTGCAGTGGTGAATCAGTACCTGACTTGGAGAAAAGCAAATACAGCACTCAAGACCATGTGTGGATATGGAGTATCTAATACCTCATCATTCAGCACAGCTACTCGAATAAAGTAAAAGAGAAACAGAAATAATAGAGGTGTTGGGGCAGCTCTAATACACATTTTCCAATTCAATTTAGTAAAGACTGCTTATAAAGTAGGTTAAACTAGAAACTAGGTCACCAAGTTTAACATATGTCTATTAATCTTTTTCTTTTGCCTTGACTGTCACCTGAATTGAAAACTACAGATATAAAAATCTAATTACGAAGTGTAAGCTCTCCCTCTTGTGGATAGCAAAGTAATGGCAGTTACTTTATGCTTTACAGTTAATATTAACGTCTTCAAAGTGTGCTGCAAAATCCTGATGATAGAGTTGTCTATAAAGAACTCATAAAAACGACCTTAACAATGAGATGCAACACCCAAGTATCCCAAATGAGAGCTGTAAGTGACAAAACAGAAGCGACATGAAGTAACGGCTGGGCAGGTCCCACACGCTCGACAGGCAGCTCAGCTGCCCTCAGCCCAGCCTGGTGGCCTCGGGGCCGCTGAAGCGGGGGCGGGAGGACTTCCCGCCTCCAACAAGCTGCTGTGAAAGGGCCTCTAGTGATCCAGTCCCGTGACTGACTGCCACCATTTTAGGGTCACATTTTCATCCCACCCTCAGCTTCATCTTCATCACACTGACTGCTGACACAGCCTTCTTGGTCCCATACCAAGAAGGGATGTAATTCCACACCATGATGAAGCCCGCCCTATCCACCCCATGGGGAGGCCCACCCTATCCACATCTTAAGGCGGGGGGGCAGACGTTCAGCTTACATGGTAAAAACTATAAAAGCTCAATTTTCTTAACTGACACTGTCCATTCAACTCTTTAGTACTGAAATGAATGTGCCTTCTACAAGAAAAATCTTTTTACTTCAGTCCTATTTTTGTTTAGCTTTTGAAAATTTACTGAACTATCAGATTCCCCAGAGGAATTAAAATGAAAGTACCGGACAGTCTCAGCCAAGAACTCAGGACTTGGGAAAGTATGTTTTGATACTGTGATTTCCTCAGACAAGCTTCTTTCAAATACTAGTTGTAAGGCACAACAGGCAATCATTTCACCCTGCAGCCCACACTCTGGCATGTTTTATTCTGTTTTATTCCCTATTTTTAAAATGCTTAACTCATAAAATTTCGCAATCATTAAGGCAACACAGCATAGTGTGAAAAACACCAACATATTCCCTATTTTGGAAACCAAGAATGTGCATTTGAAGTGACCCCACACCTAGATCTGGCTTCAGAACTGAGGGCCAATACCCTACAGGTAGCCCTAGCCAGCACACTGGCAGGGCAGTGGCCAAGTTTCTGACAGGTAGAGCAATTACTGTTGAATGACACATATACAACGAGCACCATAAAAAGGCCTCCAGTAATTCAAAGGTTCACTCAGGAATAATACTGCATCACCTCGTTCACCCCACAACATGATGAGGAAATGCCAAAACAAAAGAGGTGTTCCAAAAAAGTGTTTTCCAAATAACTGGAAAATAATCCTTAAAAATACCTAAACTGGTAGCTAATGGTTTCATGGAAACATGCCATGTACTTCTCTCTCCTAATATAGTAGACTTAATTTATCAGCTGAATTATTCCATTTAAAAGTGGATGACGTAACTTGCAAAGATTAATAAAGTAGGACTATAAACTGGACATAGGTATAAATGATAAATTGAAGGAAAAAAAGATAAGATGCAGTTATGAATGAGACTACATAAAATTTTATGCATGGTATTGGTTAACAAAGGTAAGTCACAAATCTGGTTACTAATTTTCTAGCTGCTTAACCAGAAGACGGAAAAGTGGTCAGTTCCGCATTCCACACTGCTACGGGTTTGCAAAAAAAACACAAACATGCCTGGGCATGGGGAGCCATTAGGACTCGCTTTAATCATACAGTTCTTTAACACAGAAAAACTCTTAGACTGAACTTAATTCTAAAATCTGTTTCTCTCAGTTGATATCCCCTGAATTACTACTGAACTTTAGAAGACTCAAAACAGTACTTTGAAGCCATGATTATCCAGTTCCATGGCCTCAGAAGTCAGACTCGCCTCCTGCAGCTGCCTCCCTCGTCCAAAGCCTGCACAGAGCCTTCTGTCTTGTCAGTGCTACAGTGCCTTCAAACACACATCTTTTTGGTGGGTGGGGGGCAGCTTTTCCCGTTTCCCGTTATTCTCAAAAGAAGTGATCCCAATTATGTAACACTGTCCATGAATGGATACAGAAGCCTTTCTATACCATGTGCTTCTAAGAAAGTATTTACATAAGCCCCTTTATTTGACCTACTCTGATTCTAACATGCCTCTTTCCAAAAAATGGTTTAGGAAAGCTCATAAAAATGATAAATATAATAAAGAATAAGGGGAAACCTAGGTTGACAGGAAGAATGGTAAGTCTGACACAGAAGACATCCTTGAAAAATAATTCACAAGGACAGTGTACTAGGCGCATGTTCTAGAAAGGCAACGCTTCCTGGCTCTGAGTGTGGACAGAGGTGGAGGGCATCGAGTGGAGGCATGGCAGGGCTGAGCAGCTTCCGGCCCACAAGGCCTGCAGTACTGCCGGCCCCACACCTGCCAAGGGGCGGCCCTGCATCTGGAGAGGGGCTGCGTGGGCTTTCAGTCAGCTGCTTCCCAATTGAGCGTTCCCTCCACTGGGTGTTTGGTAGGAGGAATAGGTATGAGATCGTTCAGTAAATTTGGAAGCCAAACGATCCAACAATGAAGTCAAATGTGTGTGTTTCACTGGGTGGAAGTGTCCATGAAGAGAGGGGATGCTAACACAGCACACAAAAAATCATCAGATAAAACAATGCACTTATGTTACTGAAATGAAAATGATACATGTACTTAAGAAACAAAGGGCTAAGGTAATATATACACACCCTGACAGCTACTTTTACCCCAAGAAGATGGCTCTCTTAAAATTCATGTCACATTAGCCCTAAAACAAAGTCATACTGCCACATATGGAAATGCATAGTCTTCACGTAAAACTCAAAATTTATTACAGAATACTTCTACACAGCTAGCTCCCTAATATTCTATCTAAAACAGTACTGAATGTTCAAAAATTTTATCTAAGGCATCTTAATAATATGCATCTTTCTACTGCTCAAGTTCAAGCCCACTATTAAGGAAGAGTTAAATATTTTTATAAAAACCCAGTGATCAGAGATTTCATGCAGTACTCACACAGTGTCAACCTGTTTTAAGGTTAAATCATAACAGAAGCACCTAACACAGTGGCCGGCAGAACAAGAAGGGGTCACTTCTGAGTGCTGAAGAACGTTCATACCTTGAAACGCTCAGTCTCTGCAGATCTCTGCAGTTCAGATTGTCTTCCGGAGATGGATCCTGTCATTGTTTAAAAAACAGTTTAAAAGTTGTAATCATTACCTTCTATTTATTCTCAGTACTTAACTACACATGCTTCAGCTTTTACAGAATACATCTGTAACTATAGATCTTATTTTCAATTTAATAAACTCCAAATCTGCCAGGTATTTCTAAATAATTTCTAATTAAAGTCATTAATGCTTTAATTTTCTTTTAAAAATACACCTGCTTTCACATAAGACCTTTCAGTAGTACAGAATATATTTCTGAAGACACTAACCTGAAATCTATACTCAAAAAAAGAGTAACATTTATCAAATTACTGTTTGTTCAAGGTATAGCTCAGTGAATTCCCTGAGAAAATGGAAGTTTATTGGTATTTCACTTTTGGTATTATTACAAAAAAGTACTCAAATTTAACAGGTTACTGTTTAAATGATCAGCATAAATGTCCTCTTTCCATAATAAAATGATAGGGGAAGGATTTTATATAAAGTCTTTATATACTTTCAAGTTTTAGTAATTTAGGTTACAGATGACAAAAAGAACCTATAAAAGGTATTTAAAAGTGAACTGAATACATTTAAAATAATTGTATAACACACTATTTGCAATGCATTTCAATTTGAGGTCTAGAACAATGAAAATGACCCGCACAGGCACCCATTCTATTAGCAAAAGTGGCCAGCATAAACTGAGAGGATAAAACTTCATTTTACCGTTTCTTGTGTCATTTAATGATGTAAGTGGAACACTAAAAAGCACAAAAGGAATTCATGAGTCCTCTGAATCTGGGAGTGTAAATCATCAAACTGTATCATAGAAGTTAAAGTGTCTTTGGATCTGATTGTTCAGAAAACAGCAACTAAACGCTGCAAATGATTTAGCTGCATCTCAAGGAGCCCTACGGAACAGGGACACGGAACCGGTCCTTGAGTCAGAGGAAGTCTGACCGTGAAGAAAGGACACAACCTTGGACCTTTCCCTTTCCATCTCCTCACAGGAAATGAAATCAGATCAAGTCACTTTTAGTTTCTCTGTATAATTAATTAAAAATACACGTTTTCCTTACAGTACTAATTACAGTATACTTGTTTGTTCAGTTGCCAAGTTGTGTCTACCTCTTACACATATATGCATAATGGAAACCTTCCTTGTTTTTTAAAACCAATCAAAAAAAAAAAAAAACAAAAAAAAAAACCCCAAACACCAAGCAGTTTGGGTTGGTAAAGTATTTCTCCAGCTATCACTTAACAATTCAGAAAAGTCTAATGTAAAGTAACAAAAAGCACAAAGGAACTGTCTCTAACATGCAAAGACCCTGTCCTGGTCAGTTCTTAGCTGCCACATCCTAAAAGCATTGTGATATCTGTTTCTCAGCTCCTGCCATCTGACGTTTGAAGCTTCCCATGAACAGGTTCAGAGCTACAAAATCCTGGGGAGCACTGTTCCAGTTAAACAGTTTACTGTACTTCAGGGCTGCTCAGAACCTGCAATTCGCACAGCAAACAGGGACTCTAACGGGGCTGACGCCAGCCACCACAGACATCCGTGCCAGCTCCATTCAACCAGGGTTCCCTACACTTTGGCCCTACTGTCTCTTCTCAAAGGTCCCACTGTTCTGAATACAAATGGCTTGAAAATCGGAGGATACAAAAAGTAAAAAAGGCCCACAGTGGAACTGACCCTGAAACCCTGACCCATTAATATCCAACACTATCTACCGAGCTCACGAAGTACTTTAAAAAAAAGTACGCCCACCAAAGCCCCACTATTCTTTCATGCAGGATGTTATTTTATACTTTAGAGATGCTGCTATTTCACAGGAAGTACCATCTTAAAAATATTTTTAAGTATGGCTGCAGAAGATTTAAGACTATTCATATGAACATAAATTTCTCTCGCTGGCTTGCTTTCTGACTCTCACGTTCAAGAGGACTCTGACAGCAACACCTTTGAAACAAGACTGAAATGTATACATCCCACAGTATCAAGATTTAAACTCGGAACCCCTGATAAATTTCCACTCCATCTCTCCCTGGTTCATCTTCGGTTATGAACACTGTTCACTTTAAACTTCCCTTCCCCTAGCCATTCTTATGAAGGAGGGATCTTAAATTCCTTCTTCAAAACATAAAAATTCCTCCATTACCTCACCTTAAACTCTTAAAGTTTTAGAGTCTGAGATTCAATTTCATCAGCAGTAAGACAAGTGATTTCTAACTTTTCTCTATGTTTAAAAGACTTTAAAAGTCTGTGATTTGTGAAAGAGGACATTAAGCTAAAAGCAAACTTAATCCCCTAGTGCCACCTAGTGGAAAGCATTAAACAGTAAGAATTTAGCTGTGTAACACTGGTACACAGACACACCCCCTACACCGACAGGCCCCTCAAGAGCTGCTTTTCTGGATTAACCTAGCTGCATTTTTGGAAACACATTTACTTATTGAATAAACTATGTGCTGGGCACCATGCTGCTTTACATATTGCCTAACCTAACAACAGACCGGTTCCAAATAGGAAAAGGAGTACATCAAGGCTGTATATTGGCACCCTGCTTATTTAACTTCTATGCAGAGTACATCATGAGAAACGCTGGGCTGGAAGAAACCAAGCTGGAATCAAGATTGCCGGGAGAAATATCAATAACCTCAGATATGCAGATGACACCACCCTTATGGCAGAAAGTGAAGAGGAACTAAAAAGCCTCTTGATGAAGGTGAAAGAGGAGAGTGAAAAAGTTGGCTTAAAGCTCAACATTCAGAAAATGAAGATCATGGCATCCAGTCCCATCACTTCATGGGAAATAGATGGGAAACAGTGTCAGACTTTATTTTGGGGGGCTCCAAAAATCACTGCAGATGGTGACTGCAGTCATGAAATTAGAAGACACTTACTCCTTGGAAGAAAAGTTGTGACCAACCTAGATAGTATATTCAAAAGCAGAGACATTACTTTGTCGACTAAGGTCCGTCTAGTCAAGGCTCTGGTTTTTCCAGTGGTCACGTATGGATATGAGAGTTGGACTGTGAAGAATGCTGAGCACCAAAGAATTGATGCTTTTGAACTGTAGTGTTGGAGGAGACTCTTGAGAGTCCCTTGGACTGCAAGGAGATCCAACCAGTCCATTCTGAAGGAGATCAACCCTGGGATTTCTTTGGAAGGAATGATGCTAAAGCTGAAACTCCAGTACTTTGGCCACCTCATGTGAAGAGTTGACTCATTGGAAAAGACTCTGATGCTGGGAGGGACTGGGGGCAGGAGAAGGGGACGACCAAGGATGAGATGGCTGGATGGCATCACGGACTCGATGGACATGAGTCTGAGTGAACTCCGGGAGATGGTGGTGAACAGAGAGCCCTGGCGTGCTGCAATTCATGGGGTCACAAAGAGTTGGACATGACTGAGCGACTGAACTAAACTGAACTTTCATAAAAAGTAGCTAGTTAGTGTCAAGTTAGAACAGTTAAATGACTTTGCTAACGTCACAATTAATAAGCTATACAATTAAGAAACAAGTTTTTATGACTCTATGGTACTGCTTTCCACTCTATAAGGAGATACCCATTATTTATTAAAGCTAGTGAATTATTTCAAGTAGAATGTATATGATGACAATGTAATTCAGAGCTTCAAGGTGCCGATCTTTTCTTGTAAGCACATCTTTTTAAAAAAAGTAGCGACTGGGCTTGTGGGACAAGATGCTGGAGCTGCTGAAAGGAATTGTGTATGCGGTCAGGTGCAAAGCTAGGAAAGCCAATTTCAGATGTCAAGTAGGGAAAAGCTTTCTTTTGGTTCTCACAGGAGTTGAGAATAATTTTTATAGGGGGTATTTCCCCTTTATCAGGCCTGGGGGCTGCAAATCAGGTTCTCCCTGTCAAGTGCAGAGGAATTCACTGGGTAAAGGCCACGGCGGATGCTGCATTATTCTTACTGCCTGTCTCCTTCTTCACCAGCGCTCACCTTCAGTAAAGACCACAGGGCAGAAGAGGGGCCTGTTAGCTCATCTAAGGACACATGGGGCGTGGGGATTCGGGCAGAGTGCCGGCGGGCAGCCAGGCAACATGGGGGAAGCTCTTCTCTCAGGCAGTGGCTGCCCAGGAGAGCCCAGGGTGAGGGCCCAGCTACTCAGGAGTACTCTGATGGGCAGAGAGGCTGACCCTGAGAAACAACTGTCCAAGAGGCTACCTTAGATTGCAATATATGAGAATACAGAATGTATGTAACTGCCACTGAACTCTAGGGAGTAGTTAACTTTTCAATTTCCTGTAATAGTTGTTTTAAACTTTGCATCCAGAACATTGCTCTCACCCTGCTTTGCTTCTCTATCATTCCTTCTTTCTACCCTCATCCTTTTCTGTCATGACATCTGAAAACACATATCCAAGCTTTTCAAAACTCAGTGTAAAGTTGTCCCTCAGTGTCCATGGTACTCTGGTTCCAAAATTCGCAGTAGGTACCAAAACGACTTGGATGTTCAAGTCCCGCGTTTGCCCCTGCATATCTTCAGGTCAGTGTCCATGGACTCAACCAACAACCGGCGGCCTAGTCGGCAGCCACCTCTGCTGGCCTCGATCCATAGATGTGCAACCTGCAGGCTTACCGAAGACTGACTGCACATTTTTGGAAAAACCTGTGTAAGTGGACCTCCGCTGGCCACACTCCCACTGTCCAGGGGTCACTGTAATAGCAGACAGACTCTGAATGAACTGAGAGGCAACCTGTGTTTCAGTGGATGACTTCAGGCTAAACACGCCTTGCAGCTCAGCAGGGTTTTCTGTTTTGCTTTCCCTGCTCCAAATCCCTGAATTCTCAGCTACCTGCTGAAAACTACAGCTGCTCTGAAAGTATTAGACTTTTGAGAATTAGTGGATGCTCAAAAGTTTTAATAATTCTAAAAATCAAGTCTCTTGTATATCTAAATTAATCAAATTATTAAGTTAAATAACATGGAAAACTTACAACTTGAGTTCTCTTTAAACTTTACAGAGAAAAAATGACTTAAGGAGATTGAAAGAAAGGAAGCTGAAAGAACAACTTTAATTAACTAATAAGGTTTTTTAAAAATTAGCTTTTAAACAACAAAAGCATGTAATTCTGGAATTCTGATAAAAGTATATATACAGTTACCAAATTTTAGCAAAAATGATTAAAGGGGAAGATAAAGGTGAATTTTCACAGAATATAATTCTCTAAGTAGCTACAATTTACACTGACTGTGATCTAACACCTAGTTGTGAATCCTACATAAGATGCGCACAGCACACTGGGTTTCTCAATTCAATGACTCGGTCGTACCGTTTGTTTGGCTTTCTGCAGCTCTATTTTGAGATCTCTACATTCTTTCCTCATCAGTTCCAGTTCCTGTTCCAAACCATGGATCTTCAGGTCACAGCTTAACTTTTCCACCTCCCAGTTTGATGAAGGAGGATTTAAATTTCTTATCACTACAAAAAGGATGGACATTAAAATTGTTATTTCTGACTTCTACATGGGCTGCAGTTCAAAAAAAGATTATGTTAGTAAAATGGAGGTAAAAGAAAAACCAATATAAAACATCTACAATTAAAATGGTTTTGAAAGACAGTAAGTATTTTCAAGTGTCTATGCTAAGATGTTAGCCATCTTACTTTATACAATACAAGAGAATGTATTCATCACCCCTATTCCTGATTTTCTGTTTAAACAGCAAATCTGTCAACCTGAAACTTTAAAATATACAGCACATATCAAGCATATGCTGAAATGACAGATCAATTACATATATATGTGAAGGTTAAGACAGTGATTAATAATGAAATGAAGTGAGTAAGCTGAGGCTCACTCAGCTAATCATCCCATCCAGTCCTAAAGAAAGGATAAAGTTTGACTATCAGGCCTACAACATGACTTCTGAACAATTTCATTCATAAACATTCCACTGCACAAATGCAACACCACTGGATACGGACTAACCCTTATCCGTATTAAGGGATATCCTTAATAAGGAACCCTTACCCTTAAGGAACTAAAGACCTAGCTCCTTAGCCTCTGTCTATAGAAAAAGGCCCACTCACCTGCCATGAGAAGTGCCCCTCAACCTCCTGCCAGGCCTCTCAGAGGCCGCGTCTTGAGCTGTCCCCTCAGAGCCTGCTTGCATGGGGCAGGCTAGTACCCAATCCCAATCCTAACTTCTCAGCAGGGCGTCTCAGCTGCACATTTTAACAACTGTCAGAAACTGGATTAAAACGACAAAAAAGCAGCTGTAACTACTAAATGACAGGGTATGCAACGTGGGCAAGAGGCCTTACAGAATATGGGACTGTATTCCTTTCTTCATCTACTCCATTACAAACCAGCCCCGAATCAACTGTCAAATTTTCTCTAGGAAAAGTGCAATTTACACCTAAGAAGTTAAGAAGGATTTGATATGTGGTAAAAGCAGAACACAGAAATTAACATAAGCCCCCAAATTAAAAAGTAAGTCCTTAGCACAGACATAGAAAACTGATCTTGGATATAACACATGAATGGGAAATTGTATTGATTGCGGTAAAATATTTTTAACAGATAAGCGGCCTACCCTGCTGAGTTTCCACCTCTGTCCTCAGCTGGAGGAGTTCTACTTCTTTAGATTGTAGCTGTTCATTCAACACTTTCAAAGATTCAGAGTTGTCTTTATTCTAGTTAAGTAGGGAAAATGCCACATTACAGTCAATAAAATCTAAAGATTGGTATTATATTATATATTCATTTTCACGCAGATTTGAAAAAACAGATTCCAGCCTCTTAAAAGCAAGGTGAGAAAATGAATGCAGTTTTCACCAATCTCTTTTTCTAACTTAGGACATTTTTTCACTGGCTTAAAAAAAAAAAGAAAACAGTGATAAAAACTCAGAATCACAATTTTTCAAAGTAAGTTAGCAGTGTTAGATATATTTAAGACCTAAACATCATTACAAATTGACTACTTATTTTGTAAAGAAGTAACAAATATTCCTATTAAAAATTTTTCTGCTTTTGCCTTGAGCACGCAAATTTTTTGTCTAATAAATGTAAATATCTCTCATTTCTAATTTTAAACCTCCTGAAGGAGAAAACTCATTTGCAACATACAGATTCCATTCTTTACAGGCCAACCTACCATTTTATCCAGTTTGTTTTTCAGATTGTCTCTATCAATGCAGACCTCTCGGTACGCATGATAGGCTTTATTTACTTGTTCCCGTCCCACAGAGCTTGTTTCTTCATCCTTTCGAGCTCCTATAAGCTAAAGGCATAAAATCAGAAGACGAAGCTTAAGAGGATGTCTGACAGCAGCGAATAAGTCAGTCTCCTGATGGCTCCGCGTCTCACTTTAATTACACTAATGCTTCTTGACCTTTTGGCTAAGATCACAGTAGCGGCTCAGACGGAGAGCGTCTGTCTACAGTGTGGGAGACTTGGGTTTGATCTCTGCATCGGGAAGTTCAATGGAGAAGGAAACGGCAACCCACTCCAGTACTCTTGCCTAGAAAATCCCCTGGACGGAGGAGTCTGGTGTCCATGGGGTCGCAAAGAGTTGGACACGACTGAGTGACCTCACTTTTTTTTTCTAATGCAAGGAATAGTCTGAACTACAATTAAGTGAACATGTCACTTCTACACATTTACGCTTTAGTGATTAAGAAAGTAAAAAGCACAGAATAGCTATTTTAAAAATCTTCTTTTATGCTTTTCCTTAATCAGTATCTTATACTTTGCTGTATCTTCTATAATAATTCATCATGTTTTAATAACAGTACATCATTCTTTCATGGAGCCTCTCTGTTTTCCAAGCTAGAACACACTATTTAATTTCCATCATCGGAAAAGTGAATATCAATTTAGTGTATACTTGACACTTTAAGGAATAGAAGTGTTAGTTCATTAAGTGCTGTATTAATGCAGAACAAATTATTAGGACTGTTGATCACAAAGTACAGAAATATTGCCAATATTACTTACCACATTTTTCTACTGACTTTTAAAATAAACCTAACTACAAATTCCAAAATGTTACCTTGTTTCACTCTATCCCAGTATGTCACTAATTTATTTAACAGTCATTAAAGAAAGTTCATATGAATACTAAGAAATCAATTATTTTTACAACTGAGTCCTCCTTTTCTTACTTCCTGCAAATGAGTCAGTCTCTACCAAACTTCACCCTCAAGTCTGTACAGTTAGATCATTCCTTCTCATTCTGTGGAAGCTGCTGTCTGTAACACACTACACGGAAGAGCTGAGGATCATAAAGCATGATCTGAAGAAACAGGAACTAAGTTAAACTTAAAAGTACATGGATGCGTGAGGAAGACTTCCCAACACATAAGCAGAGCAGATGAGGATTTATAATTGAGTCAGCTGCCTGGCTTATGTATTCTGTAACGTTTAGGACACACAGTTTCTGCATGAGAAAGGTATAAACAGAGGACATTAATTCATCAGTTAAACACATTCTTATTAACATGTGTTTGAGAACAAAAGAGAATGCTGAGGTAAAGATGTCAGTCCTGGTGAAATTCAGTCCTGACAAAATCACTACTAAACATATTGGAACAATGTTCCAGGAACTTCTTCCTCTCTGGATATATAATTTTTTGCATAGGTTTAAACACCCTGAATGAAATACACACAGCTAGGAAGGTAAGGCAATCTGAAAGAGGTAAGAGAAACATTTGAACTTTAATCCCTTCATGTTGCTGAATCGTCTTCTGCACACATTCACCAAGCATTATGATACGTGACATACAGAAAGCCAAGCAAGATGTCCAGGGTTCTGAGATCAGCAGGGACTGACCTATGGAAATCTGGAACACTCGTGGAAGACAGAGCAGACAAATATTTAAAATTTCAAATACTCTGAATTATTAAGTTGTAAACATAATAAAGGTAATAGACAAATTACCTTTTCTTCCAAAATTCTGATTCTTTTTTTTAATAAAGAGTTCTCTTTCTCTGAATCCTTAAGTCTTTTTTTAATGTCTTCATATGCAGTGACGAGGGCAAAATGTGAAGCGACAGATTCATCTCCTGAGTATATTGAGACTGGAGTCACTGGGTCTCTCCTGTGGGCTTTCTCGTGATTCAGAATACAGATGTCATCTTCCACCAGTGCATCCATGACAGCTGTTTAAAAACAAAGACACAGAACAGAAATGTCTCACTGAATAAATAAGCAGAAAAAAGTATACTGAGAGAATAATACGAACACTGCTGAAACGTTTGAAAAGTCCCATTTCTTTTTTCTTACTGAAACACAGTTGATGTATATGTAAGTTTCAGGTGTACAACATAGTGATTCACAATTTTAAAGGTTCTATTCCATTTACAGTTATAATACATTGGCTCTATTTCCCATGTTGTATAATATATCCTTTCAGGTCATTTATTTTATACCCAGTAGTCGGCATCTCCTGCCCCTTGCCCATCCCCGTTCCCTCTGCTCCCTGGTAACCATTAGCTTTCTCTCTCTGCCTGTAAGCTTGCTTCTTACCTGTCATATATTCACTAGTTCATTTCTTAGATTCCCCATGTAGGTGACCCATACAGACTGTCTTTCTCTGACTTATTTCACTAAGCATAATACCCTCCTAGTTCATCCGTGTTGTTGCACATGGCAGAATCTCCTTCTTCTCTATGGCCCACTGTCCACACGCACAGTATCTTTTTCCTCCACTGATCAGTCAATGGACACAGGTCGCTCCCGTGTCTTGATGACTGTAAACAGTGCTGCTATGGACACTGGGGTGCATGCCATCTTTCTTCATTAGTGCTTTCACCTTTTTTGGATATGTACTCAAGGGTGGACTTGCCGGTTCATATGGTGATTCTATTGTTCCGTTTTTGAGAAAGCTTCATACTCTTTTCCACAGTGCTGGCACCAATTCACATTCCCACCAATGCTGTAAAAATGATCTCCTTTCTCCACACCCTTGCCGACGTGTATTTGCACTCTTTGTGATGATGGCCATTCTGACAGATGTCAGAATTATACTCTCATTCTATCCCACTAAGTTTGAATTTGCATTTCTCTAATTAATGATGCTGATCATCTTTCCCCATGTCTGTTGGCCATCTGTATATCTTCTCTGGAAAACTGTCTATTCAGATCTTCTGTCCATTTTAAAATAAGGTTGTTTTTTTGATGCTGAGTTGTGTTATTCTGGATGTTATCATAATTGATCTTATCATTTGCAAATATTTTCTCCCATTCAGTACATTGTCTTTTCATTTTGTGAATGATTTCCCTTGCTGTGAAATTAAGTCCCACTTGTTAATTTTTGCTTTTGTTTCCTTTGCTTTAGGAGACAGATTCCCGGCACCCCCTGCCCCAAAATTGCTATGAACTATGTTAAAAGCATTCTGCCTGTTTTCTTCTTTTATAGTTTCAGGTCTTACATTTAGGTCTTTAATCTATCTTATTTTTTGGATACGATGTTCAAGAATATTGTAACTTCACTTTTTTACATGAATTGTCTACTTTTCTTAGCACCACTTACTGAAGACACTGTCTTTTCTCCACTGTATAGTTTATTAAAAATTTTTTTTTACTGAAGTGTTGATTTACACATGTTCTGTTAGTTTCAGCTATACAACTAAATGATTGAATCTGTAAAGTTTGTTTTGCTTTATTTCAGAAAACATGAAAATTAAGGAAAGGGTATGTGTGTGTGTGTGTGTGTGTGTGTGTGTGTGTGTGTGTTTCTGGGTCTGTTCTATCATAGTGTATTTGCTTTTCTGATTTTATAATGGAAAGCTTCCAATTACTCCCAAGTAAAGTCAGAGTGTGCCGTGTCCAGTGATGTGTTTATTCCAAGGATTATAGGAAAGTCAGGCAAAAATAAATGTATTTTACTACAAGTCTGAGTAGGTGAAAGCTACTATTCAATCATTCTTCAACAAGACCAATTTAAAAACTTCTAACCATGTAGGGCAACTCCTATTAAGTTAGATTATTAATCATTTTATCAAAAAAGTTAAGGGCTAAGACCTGCTATATCCCCCCAAAATGGTAGATCCTCATGACCATAATTAACTCCTGCTGTTTCAAGTGCAAACTGCACTTTCTCCTAATGATGCATAAAGAGGTAAAGTTTTCTTCCCCTGAAGGTTTACTTTCTCCTCTCTGGATTCAACTCTATTCCAAAATAACAGTAAACATCATTCAAATCACGCTGCTAGTAGTTGAAATCCTCTTATTTCTTGTCCAAAAAGAAATACGATACTGTACACCTCAAGTGTCCATGTACATTTCCATCTAAGACTCTGTCACACACACATTATGTATTAACACAGGAACAGCAGAGTAAGAGTGCAGGCCAGGTAAGTGACAGGATGCACTCCAGCATAAGGAGAGGTAAAACTGTGCTCATCTTATATAGCTGATATACACAATACCTAAGTTCAGCTCAGTCGCTCAGTCGTATCCGACTCTTTGTGATCCCATGAGTTGCAGCACACCAGGCCTCCTTGTCCATCACCATCTCCCGGAATTCACTCAGACTCACGTCCATCGAGTCCGTGATGCCATCCAGCTATCTCATCCTCTGTCGTCCCCTTCTCCTCCCGCCCC
>SJYC01098476.1:0-16771 GCA_006408675.1 Madoqua kirkii
CTCTCTCTCTCAGTGAGCACTTTGGGTACTCAGCGCTCAGTTACTCAGTTCTGGGTCTCTCCCATGTATATACCTGTTATTAAATTTCTGTTTGATTTTCTCCTGTTAAACTACCTCGTGTCAATTTAATTCTTAGATCAGCCAGAGAACCCTGGAAGGTGTTAAGGCAAGACAAGAAAAAGTTAAACATGAACCTTTCTTCAGCCTCTCCAGATCGCCTCCCTTCCCTGTGCATGTGTATTAGCCAGACCTCCTTAGGAGATAACTTGTTTCCTAAATTTTCCTAGGGGCCACCATGACCCACGACCTACTACTCACTTTGCATCTGCAGATTTAGACTGTATGTTGCTGCTAAGTCGCTTCAGTTGTGTCCGAATCTGTGCGACCCCACAGATGGCAACCCACCAGGCTCCTCGTCCCTGGGAGTCTCCAGCCAAGAACACTGGAGTGAGTTGCCATTTCCTTCTCCAATGCTGGAAAGTGAAAAGTGAAAATGAAGTCGCCCAGTCATGCCTGACTCTGTGCGACCCCATGGACTGCAGCCTACCAGGCTCCTCTGTCCATGGGATTTTCCAGGCAAGAGTACTGGAGTGGGGTGCCCACTGCCTTTTCCTTAGACTATATATAAACTGTCAATAATACATCACTTAAAGTATAACCTTTTGTTTCAAAAACGTGATCATATTCTGACCTCTAATACGTGGTGAGGTGAGGTGAAGTCGCTCAGTCGTGTCCGACTCTGCGACCTCGTGGACTGTAACCTACTAGGCTTCTCTGTCCATGGGATTCTCCAGGCAAGAATACTGGAGTGGACTGCCATTTCCTCAAAACGCTCTGAAAGAATGTCTCCTCTCTAAGGAGACAATGGTACAAACTCTAGGTTGGCTCAAATAACATTTTCCACTTCTTTCTCAGACAGACTTGCTCATCTTTTCATTGACATGCGTATCTTACCACCAGAGGACACCTGGAGTCTACCTTGAACCAGGGCTCAGAACCAGCATGGGCTCCCTGAGCCCCACCAGCTCAGGTATTCTGGTGAGTTCTCCTGATACGTGGGTCTCATTACTTTTAAGTGATGATCTTAAACATTTTATTCAAGGTGCTTTACCTTATTAAGTCTGAAGGATGACCGTGAATTTCCTAGGCAGGGGACGTAAGGTTTTTGTCAGATTTAAATTTTAAAAACAAGTCAATATATGGTCTGACCGAACTTTTGCTAGTGAAATGAGAGAATGAATTAACCCCGCTCTGAAGAAGGGTCGCCTGCTCCTGAGAACCGAGTGGAAGCATCTGAGGCCCAGCCCTATGATGCTGCACTTCTGCGAGGTAGCCCACTGCAACCAGCAAGCAAGCAGAGCTCCTCCAGGGTGCACGCTGCAAAGGCCCATCACCTTGTGCTCCTGATGCCAAAAACTTGGCCTCTGTGGACTGGTGCCAAATCAAATATCAGAGACAGGGTTTTGGGTGAAGAATGGAGTTAGCCAAAAAGTAAGTTTGGGTTTTTTCCACAGCCATCTTACAGAAAAATCTAAATGAACCTCTTGGCCAACCCAACAGAAGAGAACAGCTTTACTGCTTTGTCAGGGAAAAGGGCACAGGAGGCTCCTGCCCTGAAAACTGTTTGTCTCCCAACCAAAGATTTAATGAGGCATTTGGTTCAAGGGAGGAGCTGCTGGTAAGATTAGGGGGTGTGCAGGGCTGTACTCCACTAAGCTGGTCTCAGGGAATCTTGCTGAGATTCTCTTTAATGTAGCCTCAGGTGGCCTTTCTCTGGTAGGAAGGATGCTGACATCTTAAAGAACTTAAAGACGTTGTTACTGTGCCCCGAGGTGGAACCGGGACCCTGCTCCAAGGCTGCTATACTATTTCTTGGTTGCCTATCCCCTGTCTTTAAATCCATTCCCTTCCAGGATCATTGCAGCAGCAACAGTTCAGAATCTGCCCTTTGGGACTCACAGCAAAGGCTGGAGTCAAGAAAGCCTTCCTGCCCGAGAGCCCCACAGAGACCTGATGCACCCTGAGCACTCTCAGAGGATATACTGCAGGAGGGAAAAACTGAGAAATGTTAAGAGTGGAACTGGTCCAAGGATAAATAGCACACGTCTCATCCACAGTCCCATCCTTACAGAGCTGTTCAGAGTATGTCTCATATCTGCACTGAAGTACCAAACTGATAACGGCAAACTTCGCCTTAAAGACCAAACAGCTCCTAGACAGACTGCCATCTGCGGGAATACAGCTGGGTTTAGACACGCTTACAAGGGCTTCTTTAATTAGGAAATAAAGGAATCCTGGCCCGTAACAGCCAAGATGGGGCTCTTTTCTGGCATTCCAAACCTGATCTTTGCACGCACAGTTAGAGAGGCCAGCAGAAGGTTAATTCTTACCTTGTCAGTCTGTTGCCTGCCTGCAAGGTCTACTAGAAACAAGAGTGATAAGTTATTCTCATTTCTAGAGAGATCAAATTAAGATGGTGCAGTAGAAGGATGTGTGCTCATCTTCTCCTCCAAAAGCACCGAAACACAACTAGCAGCTGAACAATCATCGACAGACAGACACTGGAAGCCACCAAAGAACAACACCCCATGTCCAAAGACAAAGGAGAAGCCACAGCAAGACAGTCGGGGCGGGGGCACAATCACGATAAAATCGAATTCCACACGTGCCAGATGGGTGACCTACAAACTGGAGAACAGTAATGCCAGAGAAGCTCTCCCACTCTTGTAAAGATCTGGAGCCCTATGTCAGGCTTCCCAGCCTGGGGACCCAGCAAAGGAACGTCCACCACAAACTGGCACGTGCCGAGAGCATTTTCCAGCGAGTGAGCAACAAGAGCATCTGGCATCTGCCTCTGTGGAGGCTGAAGCCTGTGCTGTTGCAGCTGCTGGCCTGCGACACCCCTTGAATTCAGGGTGGAGAGTGGGGCCCTCTGTGCTCCAGGGAAACTGGTAACAGGTCTTTAGATACTTATTTTCAGGAACTTATTTCATGATCCCAAGAGATCCTTATATCTCTTAATATCTAGAAAACCACTCAATCCCTTTGTGGTGACATCAGCTCCTTATATAAAGTAAGAGCTTGATTGCACTGAACTCCCCTTTCACCAAAATCTTTTATACTGACTTTCCTCCACTGCCTCTAACTTTCTCAGAGCTACCTGAGGTACTGTCTCCTGGGCTGCAGTCCTCATTTTGTCCCAGTTAAAACTTACCTCGGAACTCTCATGCTGTGCATCTTTTTAGTCAACAGGGACTCGGAATCTCAGGGAATCTGACTTTGAAGGCCCGCAGGATTTGATTTCATGACTTCCAGAGGCCAGGTGGAAACAGACACTCCACTCTTGGAGGGCACAAACAAAATCTTGCATGCACCAGGACCAGGGGGAAGGAGACTGAACCAGACCTACCTGCTAGTGTTGGAGGGTCTCTTATGAAGGTGTGAGTTGGCAGTGCCTGCCACAGGGACAGGGGAACTGGCAGCAGCAGTCCTAGGAGGTGCCCCTTGGCAAGTGAGACCTCTTGGAGATCACCACTAAGCATACCATGGAGCTCATTACCTCAGGCTGAACAACCAAAAGGAGGGAGCACAGCCCCACCCATCAGCAGATCCTGGATTAAGGTTTCATTGAGCATCAGTTCAGTTCGCTCACTCAGTCATGTCCGACTCTTTGCGACCCCCTGAATCGAAGCACACCAGGCCTCCCTGTTCATCACCATCTCCCAGAGTTCATTCAGACTCACGTCCATTGCGTCAGTGATGCCATCCAGTCATCTCATCCTCTGTCGTCCCCTTCGTCTCCTGCCCCCAATCCCTCCCAGCATCAGAGTCTTTTCCAATGAGTCAACTCTTTGCATGAGGTGGCCAAAGTACTGGAGTTTCAGCTTTAGCATCAATCCTTCCAAAGAACACCCGGGACTGATCTCCTTTAGAATGGACTGGTTGGATCTCCTTGCAGTCCAAGGGATTCTCAAGAGTCTTCTCCAACACCACAGTTCAAAAGCATCAACCTCTCGGTGCTCAGCTTTCTTCAGTCCAGCTCTCACATCCATACATGACCACTGGGAAAACCAGAGCCTTGACCAGACGGACCTTTGTTGGCAAAGCAATGTCTCTGCTTTGCAACATTCTATAAGCGCACCCAGATTTCCCCAGCAGGCCCTCTCATCAGCCTCATCCACCAGGGGGCAGAGAGAAGAAGCAAGAAGACCTGCAGTGCCACAGGCTCCAGACTGAAAACTATAACCACAGAATAACTGAAATGAAAAGGCAGAGGGGTAACTCCCAGAAGAAAGACAGGACAAACTTCCACAAAAAGAACTAAAGTAGTGGAGCTAGGCAACCTTCCAGAAAAAGAATTCCAAATAACGATAGTGAAGATGACCCAGGATCTCAGAAAAAGAAAGAAGATGCAAGAAATGTTTACCAAAGACCTAGAAGAATGGAAGAACAAACGGAGATGAACAATACATTAGAAAGAATCAACAGCAGAATAACAGCCAGCAGAACGGGTGAGTGACCCGGAAGACAGAATGGTGGAAACCACTGCTGAGAAACAGATACTGAAAAAAGAATGGGAGGAAAAACAGTGAAGACAGCCTATGAGTCCTCTGGGACAACATTAAATGCAACAACATTCACATTATAGGGGTCCCAGAAGGGGAAGAGAGAGACAGAAAGGACCTGAGAAAATATAAGAAGAGATAATAGCTGAAAACGTCTCTAACAAGGGAAAGGAAATAGCCAACCAAGCTCAGGAAGTGCAGAAAGTTCCAGGCAAGATAAACCCAAGGAGGACCACACTAAGGCACATAGTAATCAAACTGACAGAAATTACAGACAAAGATAAAATCTTAGAAGAAACAAGGGAAAAACAACAAATGGCATACAATGGAACTCTCATAAGGTTTTCAGCTTATTTCTCAATAGACACTCTTCAAGTCAGAAGGGAATGGCATGATATATTTAAAGAGATAAAACTGAAGAACTTAAAACCATGAATACTTTACCCAGCAAGATGCTTGTTCAAATCTGACAGAGAAATCAAAAGGTTTTCAGACAAGCAAAAGTTAAAGAGAACTCAGCACCACCAAACCCTAAAGGAACTTCTCTAGGCAGGAAACACGAGAAGGAAAAGACCTACAAAGAGTAAACTCCAAACAATTAAGAAAATGGTAATAGGATCATTTAGGCCAATAATTACCTTCAATGTAAATGGATTAAATGTACCAAAGACACACACTGGGCTGTGTGGATGAAAACACATGCACGTGTGCACTTCCACGTACATCACTCTACTTAACCCCTCAAACTGCAGTTATTTTATACTGTTAGGTTAGTCATGCTTCCCTTACGGTTGGCAATTTCATTTTTTGTGAAAACTGATAAACGTCTTTTACTATTGTGATTATGTAAATACTGTTCATTTTAATACCACTGTATCATGATTGGTCAACAGAAAACAACAGAATACTATATCATGAAAGCTACCATTTACTAGAAAAACCTATAATCACTTTTTAAAATCGGGATGCACAGTAGCATAATCCTGGAATTTTTTGAAAAATACAGGTGCTAGGTATTGTTTTTCCTCCAAAGCTCTAGGTATGACTCTAATGAGCAGCCATGTTTACAAACAACAGGACTACATGATGATCTTTATTTTTAGTTCTTTCTAGTTTGTTTCACTTTTCTATTTCATATTCAGTGCTCCCATTTCATTTAGTTTATATTTTCCAATTTCTCCATCTTTTTTGTTATTCTTCTTTCTCAAGCCTTTATCAAGTGTAGCAGAAAAGCTTTTGCATACATATATACATACCTATATATACTTCAGAAAACTTATGAATTTCTGCTTAGCTAAAAAATTTATGATATTTTGATTCTACTTGTTTGACCAAGTATGAATAGAATGATGGATCTGTAACTATATTCACTTGAAACTTTGATAATAGTTCCATTTATTCTGGCATCTAGTATTACTGCTAAAAGTCTAGAATGCTTATTATTTTAGTGTTTTTTTAAAAAACTATTTGAATGAGGCTTGAAACTTCTAATCCAATTCTGAGAATATCAAGAAATACTATGTCATTAAAAAAAAACAAGTGACTATTAACTAAAGTACAGATTCTATTAAAACCCCACAAAACTTTATGCTCGTGCCCATTATTGCTTTCCCGCCTTAGTCAAGAGTCCACGTTGCTCTCAGCTGCACGGAGCACCTTCAGCAGCAGGCTACAAACTCTGATACATTCTCTTTTCCTTTTTGTTATAAATATTTTATAATTTTCCTTGTTATGGCTTCTTAGATACATCCATCATTTAAAAGTGGACATCTAGTTTCCAAATACATGAGGTTTTTAAAGTATCTTTCATATCAATTTCTCATTTAAATACTTTATTCTCTGCAATCACCCTCTGTGTTTGTTCAGTGTTTTAACCTTCTTGAGGCTTTCAATGGCTAAGTCAAAGATCTCTCTTGGAAAATGTCACATTGTACTTGAAAACATGTGAGTTATTTTAAAATATCTTTTGATATTCATTTCTAACATAATTCCATGTGATAAGAGAATAGACTCTATGATTTCAAAATCTTTAGACCATGACATTTTGCACCTTGTTTTATGTCCCTGGATATGTTCCAGGGTTTCCTGGGAACTTGAACAGAATTTGTATAAAACCTGTACAAATCTTAATTATGTTGAATTGGTCCGTAGGGCTTTTGAGGTCTACTGTATCTTTCTACTTTTCTGTCTACTCATTCTATTAAGTTTTGAGAGTTTCACATTGAAATCCAACTAAAAATCTTAGTTTAGCCACTTAAAAAATAATTATAATATAAAGTGGAACTATATGTAACTTTGTTTTGTATTTTCCAAATCTCCTATAAATGTGTTATCATACTTTCACAATTTAAAAAATAAAAAAATTAAATAAAAGTTCTTCTCATTTCTAAAATTGAATTATAGCAGGAGAAAATATTTGTAGGGCTAGCTCCTTGGTTCCTTTGAATTAAAAAGATTTGAAAGCTGTTAAAATTCAGGAAAGCTCCCATTTCAAACTATTTTATCTATTTTAATTGATATGCAGAAGCCCCCAGAGGCTTTAAAATTCCAAAATAGCCTCACCGAAAGATTTGTTGTAGAGTGCTAATTAAATATTAATGCTATAGAAGGTAACTAAAATAAACAACAAGAAAACCTCTTTAAAGCTGACAATCCTTGATTGGGGAGCCCAGACCCCACACGTGTGGCCAAAGACTGATGCAGCCACTGCTCCCGCCTGTCCCGCTGTGACTGCCCACACAGGCACCCTCTGCCTGAACCACCTTCCACCTGCCGGCTCAGATGGTCTGCCTGCAGTGTAGGAGACCCAGATTCGATGGGTTGGGAAGATCCCCTGCAGAAGGGAACGGCAACTCACTCCAGGATTCTTGCCTGGAGAATGCCGCGGACAGAGAAGCCTGGCGGGCTACAGTCCATCGAGCTGCAAAGTCAGAAATAAAATTCAACACAATTAAGATTTATACATGTGGGTGACTGAGCACACATCCAACCACATCTTTTCTCTCTACCTGATCCCTCCAGGAACTGGAAACTCTTAGGTTTCCAGCACGTTTATCAGGTAAATAAAGAAGGCTACCATCTAAGAGGTGCACGAACCTCAGGTATTTTGGAGACCTCAAAGAGGAATTCACCCAAATCTATAGATATTGTAGGAAGAATCTGTGGCAAACTCTTGGTGTAACTTATCTGGCCTTGAGAGGCCTTTAAAAGGTTTAATCTAAGATTCCTTATGAAAAGTTCCAATACAGCCTACTTATAAGAGGCTGTGTGGTCAACTGGGCTCCCCAGGGGGATCACTGGTAAAGAATCCACCTGACTTTGCAGGAGAGGTGGGTTCGATCCTGGGTCAGGAAATTCCCTGGAAAATGAATTGGCAATTCACTCGAATATTCTTGCCTGGAAAATCCCAAGGAAAGAGGAGCCTGACAGGCCATACAGTCCAGGGGGTTACAAAGAGTCAGACACCACTGAGCAACGAAGCATGTGGTCAATTAACCATACTTACTTCACAAATAAGTCTTAATTTGGCTATATTTGGTTGTTACAAAGGTAATTTCACAGAGAAAAACATAATGCATCAGTGGATATTAAATTCTAGTTTTGTTAATTGAGGTTTTTTTTTTTATATTCACTGCCTAAGACTCACTTCTTAGATGGCTTCTCATTATATTACTGTAAAACTGAATCAAATTATTAAAACAACACTCTATGTTTGTTTCTAAAGCCTAGCACAATAATCTAGTTTTGAATGAAGATCTCACCATGACTTGCAACCAAGGGATTATGCACACGGGAAAAGACATTAACAAAAGACTCTTTACAGCTATGCAGGACAGGGCCCATAGCAGGCCTCCACTCCTGAATGAACTGTAACTCCTGTTTCTGACACCCTACTTTGACTAACTCGGATCAGCACCACTAGACCAGGATGAGAAAATGACACCTGAAGTAGAGAGCTGACCCAAACAGCCAGACCAAGCCTGCATACCATTACTTTGACAACTGCTCACACTTTTGCTTATAAACCCAATGTATTTCTTCCTCGGGCTCAATCATTTGCAAGTTTAAAAAAATCAAGCCAAACAAACCACAGGTTTGTGGACCTATGTCCAATATTCCTAGGTTTCCTTCGTGGATTTCTCCTCTCCAAGGCTCTAACTGCTGCTAAGTCACTTCAGTCGTATCCAACTCTGTGTGACTCCATAGACGGCAGCCCATCAGGCTCCGCCAGAACAAGGCAAGAACACTGGAGTGGGTTGTCATTTCCTTCTCCAATGCATGAAAGTGCAAAGTGAAAGTGAAGTTGCTCAGTTGTGTCCGACTCTTTGCGACCCCATGGACTGCAGCCTACCAGGCTCCTCCTCCCAGGAAAATCCTGGGATTTTCCAGGCAAGAGTACTAGAGTGGGTTGCTACTGCCTTCTCCATTGGCCCTTATTTTATAAGTAACTCTAATATTATACATAGCACCCACTACTTCTAATGCTACTAAGTGGGACCTTCTTACCTGGCCAGTTAATGACACCTGTTCTGAACCTGGCCATAAACACTCTTTTTCACTAGATGCTAAGTACTGGGTAGCTCCTAATAAACCTAATGGAGTTACAGAACAAGTGTATGGCCCCAGCTCTCTCCAGGCTGGTTAGAGCGCTCACAATTGGTTTCCTCTGGCCTGAAGGTCATCTATGGATAGACTTTGGAAAGAAAGCTCCCAATTTGCCTTTAATGCTTATGTTCTCCAGTACTCTTGCCTGGAAAATCCCATGGACGGAGGATCCTGGTAGGCTGCTATCTATGGGGTCTCGCAGAGTCGGACACGACTGAAGGGACGCAGCAGCAGCAGCAGCAGCAGCAGCAGCAGCAGCAGCGGGGTTTCTATCAGTTTCCAATGGTAAGACCATTTAGCCAAGGTATTTGTTAACCCATCTTATAATATATTCGAAGAGTCAAATTTCCACTCTGAATGTTCCTGTTCCCAGTTTAGAAACCATACTAGGAAAATGATTTACTTTAGGAGGATCTTGGCTTAAACATTTACTATTGACGCTGTTACTTCTATCTTCAATTTCTGCCCCTCCAATTTTTTAGCCATGTAGCATGGTGGGCAGGATCCTGGTTTCCTGGTCAGGAATCCAACGCTGCAGTGGAAACTAGTGTACTAACACTGGACTGCCGGGAAGGTTCTCCTACTGACAGTTTTGATCACACAGATAGCTGTCTATAGACTAATGAACACGCACACTGCATCTGCAAGGCAGGACTGGCAGAAGCCCTACCAGACACTGGAACTGACCAGTAGTCCTCGCCAGATGCCTTACTGGTACAACTCCCAAAAATCAGCTATCAAGACCCAACACCAAGGGACATGATGGACCTAGGGCACATAAGCAACCACCCTGACATCAGGGAACCAAATATTTGATCACCAAATGCTATCAAAAAATTAATGATCAAGGGGGGGGGAATTGATGAAATAACATTCATATTTTATGACAAGATGAGAAAAATTTAAAAATAAAAATTTTTTCTACCCTTTTGAGCCTCCTCCCTTCCTTTAATGTGTGTTGTACATTTGCATTAACCAGAACTCCTCAGGAAATAACTTCCTTCTTAATCTTGAAAAAGGCCACAATGACCCATGACCACTTATTCACTTTGTACATTTAGATCTGGACTGTGTGAACTGTCAGTAATATGTCATTTGACGTAATGGCACCCCACTCCAGTACTCCTGCCTGGGAAATCCCATGGACAGAGGAGCCTCATAGGCTACAGTCCATGGGGTCGCTAAAAGTTGGACGCGACTGAGCGACTTCACTTTCACTTTTCACTTCCATGCATTGGAGAAGGAAATGGCAACCCACTCCAGTGTTCTTGCCTGGAGAATCCCAGGGACAGAGGAGCCTGGTGGGCTGCTGTCTATGGGGTCGCAGAGTCGGACACGACTGACGCGACTTAGCAGCAGCAGCAGCCTCTGTCTCAAACACTTATAGAACTATGCTTTGACCTCTCAGAGCTTTCTGAGAGACTGTCTCTTGGATTGCAATCCCTAGTAGGGTCGAATAATATTAGGACAGAGGAATGTTTCTTCTGTATATGCATTTACCTATTTTTCAAGCAGGTTATATCATTCTAATATAAAAACAAATCTTGGGCTTCCCTGGTGGTTCAGAGGTTAAAGTGTCTGCCTCCAATGCGCGAGACTCAGGTTTGAACCCTGGGTCGGGAAGATCCCCTGGAGAAGGAAATGGCAATCCACTCCAGTATTCTTGCCTGGAGAATCCCATGGACAGAGAAGCCTAGTAGGTTACAGTCTTATACCTACACAAAGAATCAGCAGCAAAGGTCAAATGTGAACCCAAATAAGCCATCTTCTAAATGTGTGCTCTTAATACCACATTCTGAGAGGCAACACAAAATGGATTCTTATTTTCCTAATAAGAATCTGGACAAGGCAGAACTCAGTGGCAGGAAAAATACTGGCCTGAGATTCAGAAGCCCGGACTCTAAGATTTGGCACCTTGCTTATTGATTAGGTTACCTATCCAGATCTAAGTTTTCCTACTATTTGTGGGAAAATGCCAGGGTTGAACAATATCACTCAGATGCTGCCTTTCCGTATTGTGAAAACAAAGGGTTAATGCAAACATGGTATAGCAACCTAATGCAGAATTCAGTTTTAGTATGAATTGAGTAAAAGATAAACTACACATAATATGTCATCACCAAACTTGACTGGAAAGGTATTATCACACAAATGAGCACAGAGGCTTAAAGAAGTGAGGTAAATATGTCTAAAATCACCTGGCAGCATAATAGAGCTAAGGTTTGAGTCAAGGCCTATTTAATAGGCTCTTTCCTCAACTTCGCATTGCCTCCTGAAGTGAATCTTATCTAGAATTTTCATCATCTTTCTAATCCTCAAAAGCCAGACTATCCCTACTTCATGAGATCTGTTCATAAGATCAGTCAATATATACTACAGAACAAGAATTAAGTCTTACAGAGGAAAACCAATACTTACTTCTTTTTCTATTTTTAATGCAAGAATTAAGGGAAAGAACTAGCTTATAAAGAAGGAATCATTGAGTGCCTTTTTTTCAAGATCCTATCACTCAATCTGAGGATGAGATGATTGGATGACATCATCGACTCAATGGACATGAGTTTGAGCAAGCTCCAGGAGATGGTGAAGGACAGGAAAGCCTGGCATGCTGCAGCCGATGGGGTCGCAGAGTCAGACACGACTGAGCGACTAAACAATCACCACCTCTTAATCTATGTACCTCACCACTCGAAGACCCTACAATCCAGTGAAAGGTCCAAAACGTTCTCGACATCAGATATACAGTAGGAAAAATCCCATTATCAATTTTTATAACCACTTTAGTTCAGAAATCAGTTTGTATGGCCAAGGAATCATAAGATTCTTTCTGGGTTAGCATAGGATTGAAAGGCAGTCTACTTCTTTTCTTTCCTTTCATAAAGTATAATACATCTCAACGCAACTGAGCATAATGCTCTCATAGTGATAAGACAACTGTATTTTAATCCAGAATACATGTACAAAAGAAAGAAAAAATATTGTTTCACTGATTTCATTACTTCAAGGATTATAAAGTACTTCATAACATCTTTTTATTTGCTAATCATGACAACATTCTGTGTTGGCATGTCAGGCGGTGTGGTTTGACTTTTAGGGGAACTAGCTCATTTGCTCGGAGAAGGGAATGGCACCCCACTCCAGTACTCCTGCCTGGAAAATCCCATGGACGGAGGAACCTGGAAGGCTGCAGTCCATGGGGTCGCTGAGGGTCGGCAGGACTGAGCGACTTCACTTTCACTTTTCACTTTCATGCACTGGAGAAGCAAATGGCAATCCACTCCAGTGTTCTTGCCTGGAGAATCCCAGGGACGGACGGCAGAGCCTGGTGGGCTGCTGTCTATGGGGTCACACAGAGTCAGACAGCACTCAAGTGACTTAGCAGCAGCAGCTCATTTACTTCCCATAACAATTCATTAAATCTACATAAGACCTACCGGGTAAGTAAGAATGTCCTTATATAACAGATGGACCGATTTAAAGAGTGAGAGCCAGTAATGAAAAATGGCTAGCTGACTCTATAGCCAGCAAAGTCCAGGAAACTGCTTTGATGCCTTGGAGAGGAAGCATTATTCCCATTTCAGAGATAGGGAAAATTTCTTACCCAGTGTCAAGTGAGTAAGTAGAAAATTCAGCACTCAGATTTTGAGTTAATGTTCTCACTTAATCCGGTGCATTTCCCATTTCACTATGTCTCTTTAACATTAAAACCTTACCTTTGTTTACAACTTCCCATCTTACAAACAACATCGCATTAAAATTTAACAAACCTGGGAAGGATGCACCATTCCCCCACAGGTTGGTGAATTGGATATGACAACTCTAGAGAACTGGAACGTAAACCATGCCTTGAGGTCTTGTTCAAGCCAATTTAAAACTCCAAAATATAAAAAAAGGAAACGTCTTTTAGGTTTAAGAGGCATGGATCAATTTCAATCCTAGTAGGTCACAGATCATCTCAGCGTATCTCTAACACATGCTAGACCAATCAGTTTTCATCTGTAATTCAATTTCTGTATTCCTTTCACTTTCGAGTATCTGAGATCCCTGTTGGTAGGGATGAGAGACTCAATCTATCTGGCAAGTGGCAGTCACTCAACAAATGATGGAAAACCATCCTGAGTATGTAGGTTAGACACTGGAGAACCAACGACTACGGACTCCTTAGTCCTGAGTAATGTAATGCACATCGCCAAGGCAAGACCATCCAAGCCACACGTCCCCCTCTTTGGTTTCCAATTTAAATGCGGTGTCGCTGGATGACATAAAACTGAAGGGGCCCTTGTCAGCAGAGAACCGGCAGAAGACAAACACTCGGGAGAGGCGAGAACCAAGCGGTACCGGCCCGGCTTACACGAGGGGACGAGATTCGGGATGCCAGCTGGGCACCCCTGGTGGGCACCCGAGATGCCCAGCGGCTGGGTACCCCCGCCAAGGTCTGGAGAAACGACGCGTCTCTTTCCACCGGCGCCGACAGTGGAGGGCGGTCCCACCATCCGCACCCTCTGCCGGACCAAAGCGGCTCACTCACCCAGAACACAGGCTCCGTGGGGCCGCCCCCAGGGCCGCCGAGTTTCGATTCCCCAGTGTTTGGAAACGGACCGAAAACAAACCGGGTCGCCAGGGGTCACCGCGGGCTTCCGGTTTCCTCGAAGACACAGCCGCTTCCCTGACGAATGCAGCTGCTCCGGGAACGCCGCGGAGGGACTCCCATTTCTCCTGCCTCGGCGGTGCCCGGGGCCGGCGCGGCCGGCTAGTGGGCTGCGGCCCGGAGGCTCTGGAAGGTGGACCGAGCCGAAGCCGAGGGCCGAGCCACTGCCGAAAAAGACCGGTTACCCGGCCTCGTCAGCGCCCGCCCGGGCGGCGCGCCGCGCAGGGGAGACGCCGCAAAAGGACCGGCGGGAGGGCGGGCGCCGCGCGCCGGAAACGAGGCCTCCGGTTGTCCGCAGCTCGGAGCCAGGGCCAAGCGGGCAGACCGGAAGTCAGGCCCGAGGGAGCACCGGGGGCGTTCGCTAAGCCGGTGCCGGGGCGGGGTCGGAGGGGGCGGTGTACTACGTGTCCCGTGAGCGTTCGCGGCGAGGTGGGCGGGGCCGCCGCGGCCACGCTTCCCGTCAGCCTCTGCGGCGGGGCGGGCGCGGCGACGAGGAAAGCGGAAGCGCTGACGGGTAAGACTCGCTGAGGCGACCGCGGTTGGGCCGTCGGCCGCCTTCCGCGTCGTGTGTTTCCTTGAGCGTCCGCTGGGGGGTCCCCGAGCGTCGTGTCATGTGTTGGCTCCGCAGGGTAACGCTCTTTGGGGTTTCGGACGCTCGCCTAGCCCTGGCCCGGGACGAGGAACCGTAGCAGTGCGCTCCTGTTGAGGAGTTTTTAACACCCCGCCTGGTTTCGGGACGTTGCTCCGGATACCCTAATTGTCTGGCACGCGGCTCTTTTAACAGTGAGGAACCTTTAACTTCGAGATGTACCCTGCTGCGCTAGGGTTGTTTGTGGAACGTGGACACATGTGCTCTGTCGCTTAGTGTCCGAGTCTTTCCCCACGGACGGTAGCCCACCAGACTCCTCTGTCCGTGGAATTTTCCAGGCGAGAATATTGGAGCGGGTCGCCCTTTCTTTCTGCAGGGAATCTTGATGACCTAGGGATCGAATACCTAGGAAACGCTACCTCTGAAGCGTTTATAAACGTACTTGTTACAAAATGGCCATTTTGAACTGAATTCAACAGTCTTGACACAAGTCACTTTTTCAAAGGTCTTGTTTACAGGCTGTGGTAAATGAAAACAGATATCCCAAGAGATTCTCCCCCAGCTTTCCCCACCTCGTCCCATTATCTCGCCAAGGTCCTGATGTTCTCCATCAGGAGTTGCCCTTGAAAGCCCCAGAGTGGGGAATAGCTTCAGCGAGTCCGTTTGCGCTGGGGTAGAATGGATTTCAGAGCCATATCTGAACAAAGAATACGGCCCTAGGCACAACTCCTGACTGTGGCTCAGCTTACTTCTCTGGTTTTTAAACAATCTTGCATCTTTAGAGGTGCTTCAAATCTTTTGTTTAATTAGGCAGTATGTTAAAACAGTAAAGAAAATAGGCTGTTGTATTTTGTTCTTTTTTAATGGGAGGTGTATATTTCCAAGCTGTGCAGAGTAGATACTGTTAGAGGGAAGAGAATGTGTCTTTTAAGAAAAAAATATAAAGCGTGTAAGCGTGTTTTGAGTTAGTGATTTAAATTTTGTATTAAAACCATACCATCCTGCTAAGTCACTTCAGTCGTGTCCGACTCTGTGCGACCCCATAGACGACAGCGCACTAGGCTCCCCCGTCCCTGGGATTCTCCAGGCAAGAATACTGGAGTAGGTTGCCATTTCCTTCTCCAGTACATGAAAGTGGAAAGTGAAAGTGAAGTCGCTTAATCTTGTCCGACTCTTCGTGACCCCATGGACTGCAGCCTACCAGGCTCCTCCGTCCATGGGATTTTCCAGGCAAGAGTACTGGAGTGGGGTGCCTAGGGATCATGTTTACTGTGTCTCTGCCCTGTGTTTTTTGACTATTGTGTATGTGTGGCACCTCAGTGTTAGCAGAATGGAATTAAGATGTCAGAACCTATAAGTTGAAATTGCAGTGTCTCTTCATATATCAGCTTCAGTGTCATTTCATCAGTATTGTCTTAAAACTACTTTTCTTCCCATCCTCCACATCCATCACATGTTCATGTCTAGAGCCTTAGGGTAAGGGAATGGTTTCAGTGGCAGAGATACAAAGCAGATTCAAAGATACTACCAAAAATGAAAAATCTGGTGTCTGGGCCTACATAGTCTGTTTTCCCTCTTTCTTCCCATACCTCATCACTCACTCTGTGCTGCGCCCCCCATCCCCCACCCCAGACCTCCCCTCAAAGTCAAAATTCATGACTTCTCTTACACTGTGTGTATCTGAGACTGTGTGTATCCCTGAAAAGGCTTTCCTCAGACTGGGCATCATGTACCCCAGACCCTTAACCTTGTAAAGTACGTGGGCTTTCCAGGGGTTTATGTGCTTAGTCATTTAGTCATGGCTAACTCTTTGTGACCCCATGGACTGTAGCCCACCAGGCTCCTCTGTCCATGGGGATTCTCCAGGCAAGAATACTGGAGTGGGTTGCCATACCCTCCTCCAGGGGATTTTCCCCAACCCAGGGATTGAACCAGTGTTTCCTGCATTGTAGGTAGATTCTTTACCGTCTGAGCCACCAGGGAAGCCCACATGATAGCTTTAAGGGAATTAATTATCAGGTTGTTAAATTGCATGTTTCTCCCCGAAAATTGATCTGCCTCCGACTGTACCTGAGCTCGGACACCTCTCCCCTTTCCTTTTCAGTAACTGTCCCTCTTCCACTCTACAATTAAAGTCAGTCAGTCAGTTCGGTCGCTGAGTCGTGTCCGACTCTTTGTGACCCCATGAATCGCAGCACGCCAGACGTTCATCACCATCTCCGGGAGTTCACTCAGACTCATGTCCATCGAGTCTGTGATGCCATCCAGCCATCTCATCCTTGGTCGTCCCTTTCTCCTCCTGCCCCCAATCCCTCCCAGAATCAGAGTCTTTTCCAGTGAGTCAACTCTTCACATGAGGTGTCC
>SJYC01098477.1:0-17243 GCA_006408675.1 Madoqua kirkii
GAGCATTCTTTGGCATTGCCTTTCTTTGGGATCATGTGGAATAGATAAAGGGTTCAAAAAATCCTCACATATATGGCCAGCTGATTTCCAACAAATATGCCAAGACCTACCAATGTGAATAGGGCAGTGTTTTCAACAGATGTTGCTGGAAAGACTGAATATCCACTTACAAAATAATGAAGTTGGACCCTATCTGACACCATAAAAATTAAATCAAAATGGATCAAAGGCCTAATTTTAACAGCTAAAACTGTAACACTCTTAGAAGAAAAACAGGGAAGAGCTTCATGATACTAGAGTTGGCAGTTTCTTGGATGGGACACCAAAAACATAGGCAACAAACAAAAAATAGGTAAAGTTCTCTAAATCAATCACTAATAAAATATTTAAAAATCATTGTCTAATGACTCCAATATTGAATACTATGGTCTTTACTTTGAATTTCATTAGAATTGTCTGCATTCATAAATAAAGTATAATTTTAACTTCCAAACTAAAATCATGCCTATGCTTAAATAGTGTAGACATTTAATTGTACGGGAAAGTGTGCAGAATATATTGTTAAGGAAGCCAATTGTTGAGTTCCATTTGAGATTACATATTGACTTATTATATCTTTTCCTTTCATTAAGATTAGAATTAAAGAGTAAAAACTACACACATAACAGAAAGAGTTGGGGAGACATCAGAGGACAAAGAATTCCAACAAATATTCTGAGAAACTTGGTTTGAATCTGTCATGAACTGATGTGGAGCCCAGGAAGCTTTAGCATAGAATATACTGGACAAGAGACCGCCATGGAAATAGGAATCACTCCTCCCTGAAAGATCGTGATGAGGCTTGAAAGTCCTAAATGAAAGACGGAGGATGAATATAACATTTTTGGAAGTCTTTCATGAAACTTCTTTGCTTCCTTATACTTCCTATTTCATCATGCAGAAAGACAATCTGTCCAGGCTTTCCTCTCAGGACAAAGAAGGAGAGGACCCTCTTCAAAGAAATTGAAAAGAAAATTAGAGAAAACAGTGAAAACCTTTGTGTGTTTCCTTCCAGAATAATTTCAACTTATTTCTGTTCTCAGTGTTTCATGCTTACTTTGCAATTTTAAATGTGATATATGTAGAAGCATATTCTTACTTTTGCATTATGCAATTTAAATTTAACTCCACATTCTCACTTAAAAACTCTTTATTGATGTATTTCTTAGTATTTGCATAGTGACTTTTGAAACATTATTTATATAGTTACTCACTAGAACCCTGGGCTTCCCTTGTGGCTCTGCTGGGTAAAGAAATCACCTGCAGTGTGGGAGGACTGGATTCTGTCTCTGGGTTGTGAAGATCCCCTGGAGAAGGAAAAGGATACTCACTCCAGTTTTCTGGCCTGGAGAATTCCATTTGGAATTCCTGTAAATTCCAATTTACATTGGAGAGAAGATTAAAATTAAACTCATCTTAAAGTCTGGTGGTGGTTTATTCACTAAGTCGTATCTGACTCTTGTGACTCCATGGACCCTAGCCTGCTGGGCTCCTTTGTCCTTGGAATTTTCCAGGCAAGAATACTGGAGTGGGTTCGTATTTCCTTCTCCAGGGGATCTTCCTGACCCAGGAATCGAACCCAGGTCTCATGCATTGCAGGCAGATTCTTTACCAACTGAGCTATGAGAGAAGCCTGGCATTTTAAAGTCTGTATGCAAACTAAACAATTGTTTATTAAGTTGAGTGCTTGAGAAAAATCATGTACGAAAGACAAAATAGAGTGCTCTCATTCTGCATTGGTTTCTGTGTATTTTAATTTTCTTATCTAACTATAAATATTGCTCATTTAAAAGCAGTCTAGAAAGAGAGTCAAACATTTATTATATTTAATGTACTAACTCTGAAATGTGTTTTTTCATATGCTGTTTCATTTCATCATTAAGACCATCCTATGAATTCAGTATTATTATCAGCATGTACAAATGATAAAATGATAGTCCAATTATTTAACTGACTTGCCTTAATTTTAAAATCTCATATAAAATGGGGTCAGAATTTAAATTGAGAGATACAAATGACATTCAGCTGATGCACACAGCCATCCTAGTTTGAATATCAGTACTGTGAAGGACAGACCTAACTCTAAAGTTCATACTGTTTTCTTTATTTTATAATATAAATATGCTTTCAGTGCTTCTCTTTAGTAAATACTTCATTAAATGCTAGGGATACGGTGGTTAACAAGATAGAAGGACATGCCACAGGATTTTCCTTGTCTTGTAGAGCACTTCATTTAAGTGTTAAGTGGAGTGTGTTAAGTGGCATGGAGTAGAGCAGAGACTCCTAGGGGCACCTAATAGTGGCCTGACTCTACTTGATAATTTTTCAGATTGGCTTAAAATCACTCTTTGCAGTATCCTGACACCGCCTATGTGGAAGTCTTAGGTGTGCCCTGTATCCTTCCGAATCATCCTGTATTGGTTTCATGATAGTACTTAAATGTTACTTAAGGAGAAGAATCTTGCTTTTCCCTTAGCATTATGACTGGCTCATAGCAAATCCTCAAGAAGTATTTTAGAAGAAAATAGATTTGAGGTCTGAAATGGCAGCAAGGAAGTGAGAGAGCAGTTTTGGATAAGCTTTTAGGTATTCAGGTGAAAAATGGCAAAGGTAATCCTTGTAAAGTAAGAGGAAAGTTTATCTTTTAAGAATGAAGAGGTTGGTCTCAGATTGAGAAAAGTTTAGAGTAATCACTAAAGAATTGTAAGAGGAAAGAGATTACATCTAAAATGGATAGCCTTAAAGGTGTACTGAGGGCCATCTGAGACTAGAGTCTGAATTTGTAGTGTTACCAATATGCATGACTGTGTAATCTCCTCCAAGAAGTTACCTCCTCCAACATAATATATCACTGTCATATCATCCTATGTTGCTCTTTAGCGCTTATCATTATCTGACACTTATTTATTGGTTTGCCTTTATATACTGCCTGTGTCCCCTTTTACTGGAATGTTAACTCACGTATGTTGTATCCGTTTTGACTCACTGGTGTTTCCCTAGCATCTAGAACTTTTGTGCAACACATGACATGTACACAGTAAATACCTGGTTTAAAAAAAAAAATGAGTGAAGGAACAAATTAATACATAGTTGAAATACTGTCTTTATTGCTATATTTAAATAAAACCACATTTTTTTCCCCCAAAGGAATATGTTTTTGTAGGTTAAAGGGAATTTTCTTGAACTGAGAATATTGCTTGATACTTCTTACGTACATAATAATTACATTCCTAAGGATTAAAATTATTGAACTCTTTATTATCTTCATTTTCTAAGGTTTCTCTAAAATAAGTGGGGAAACAGTGGAAATATCAGACTTTATTTTTGGGGGCTCCAAAATCACTGCAGATGGTGACTGCAGCCATGAAATTAAAAGATGCTTACTCCTCGGAAGAAAAGTTATGACCAACCTAGATAGCATATTCAAAAGCAGAGACATTATTTTGCCAACAAAGGGCCATCTAGTCAAGGCTCTGGTTTTTCCAGTGGTCACGTATGGATGTGAGAGCTGGATTGTGAAGAAAGCTGAGCGCCAAAGAATTGATGCTTTTGAACTGTGGTGTGGGAGAAGACTCTTGAGAGTCCCTTGGACTCCAAGGAGATCCAATCAGTCCATTCTGAAGGAGATCAGTCCTGGGTATTCTTTGGAAGGAATGATGCTAAAGCTGAAACTCCAGTACTTTGGCCACCTCATGTAAAGAGTTGACTCATTTATGGATGTGAGAGCTGGATTGTGAAGAAAGCTGAGCGCCAAAGAATTGATGCTTTTGAACTGTGGTGTTGGAGAAGACTCTTGAGAGTCCCTTGGACTCCAAGGAGATCCAATCAGTCCATTCTGAAGGAGATCAGTCCTGGGTATTCTTTGGAAGGAATGATGCTAAAGCTGTAACTCCAGTACTTTGGCCACCTCATGTAAAGAGTTGACTCATTGGAAAAGACTGATGGTGGGAGGGATTGGGGGCAGGAGGAGAAGGGGATGACAGAGGATGAGATGGCTGGATGGCATCACTGACTCAATGGACGCAAGTCTGAGTGAACTGGTGTTGGTGATGGACAGGGAGGCCTGGCGTGCTGTGATTAATGGGGTCGCAAAGAGTTGGACACGACTGAGCAACTGAACTGAACTCTAAAATGAGCTATTATTGTGAATTCCCTGGCGGTCCAGTGTTTGAGGCTCTGCATGTTTACTGCCAGAGGCATAGGTTTGATCCCAGGTCAGGGAACAAGATCCCGCATGACCATAGTGGGACCAAAAAAATTAATATTTAAAATAAAACTAGCCATTTGGGGCATATTACCTGATACAGGTTTACAATTCTAAAATTTGCAAGTCTAAAAAACAGTTTACAATTTAATCTTTGCAACAAGAAGTTACAACTTAGGAAAAACTAAAATTTAGATACACAAGTGTGTAAATAAAGAGACAATACAGATTGAAATCATTTTTATTGAAAATTCATATTTGGAAACTTGTTTTGATATTTTAAAAGTTCAGAGTTTTCAATAACTGATTTTAACTGAAAGACTGTTATTATGAACCGAATATACAGAAAAATAGTGTTAAACCTGATAAATTAGTAGTATTCAAAATTTTCTGTAGTCATCATTTTCATATATGTCGATCTGATACCAAGTGTGTTTTTTAAAAAATGTTTATCTCAAGAATAGATATTGTTTTATTGCTAAAATTTCTTTGAGAAATAACTTTTAAACGTTAATTTTGTCATTTTACATTTATGTTAGCCCTGAATAGACCACAGTGGATACTTGTTTACAGTATGAGAGCTGAAGCAAGAAGTCAGTGTTACCTTGCAGAAGCCCAGCAAATATTGCTCTCAGAGGTTACAAATGACTAATAATGAGTAGACAGAATTGCAAACATGGCATCTGCAAGTAATGAGAAGTGACCTGTATAGTTAGATGAAACTATAATTTTAAAACTTCCATTAAAAATGTTTGGAAGATAGAGCAAAAAACAGTTCATATTCTTATTACCATAAGATTTTTATTTTCTATATTTTCTTCCAGTTTTTGTCTCTGGTATATATATTTTCAAATATTGGATGGATGCCTACTCTTTTTGTCTTCTACCCAGTTTACCTCTGCAAATCCTCTTCCTCCTCTGTATTTTGTCTGGAGCAGTGTCTACCCCTTGCTCAAGTGGTACGTACGTGACCTCTGCCTGAAAATTAGCACATGGTATTCACCAGCTGTGGTCACTGACGCTGGGAGAGACCCCTGCCCACTAGGAATCAGTGTGATGCATGAGGCTTTTGTGGACTTCTGGGGAAGACACACATGCTGTCACACAGGCCTTGAACTTGCTGCCCTCTTCCTCACATGGAACCAAATGCTTAACCTAATGCAGAGCAGGCAAAGTAGAGAGACTAAGGAAAAACAAATCCTGATGAAATCAGTTAATCCTGAATTTATTTATTTTTATAAGAATTGTATAGCAAGATGTTTTTGATGTATGTATATTAATACATTGTGAAATGATTATTGCAGTCACATTTATCAACACATCTATCATCTCCCATTGTTGCTGTATGTGTGTGCTGAGAACACTTAAGATTTACTCTCCTAAAAGACAAATATTTTGTGTTATCATTTATATGCAGAATCTATAAAAATAAATGAATTAATATAACAAAACTCACAGATACAGAGAACAAACTCACAGATACAGAGAACAAACTGGTGGTTACCAGTGGGGAGGAGGATCGGGGAGGAGCAAGATAAGCATATTAGATTAACAGGTACAAACTGCTATTTATAAAATAAATAAGCTGCAAGAGTATATTGCATAGCACTGGGAATATAGCCAATATTTTCTAATAACTCGAAATGGAGTATATAAAAATATTAAATCACTATGTTGTACACCTGAAACTAATATTGTAAATCAACTATAATTTAATAAAAGTAAAATTAAAATATAGGAGGATTAAAAAGACAAAAAGAATTCTCTGTAAATTAAAAAAAAATTTTAGCTTCTATCTGGTATTCTGAGATTGCGAATAGTGCTTCTATCTTTGTTTTTTTAGAAAAAGGTTTACTGTCTTATCAGATCTCAGCAGCAGTGTTATTAACTGTAGTCACCACCCTGTACTGTAGGTCTGGAACTTAGTCATCCTGCATAACTGAAACTTTGTGCCCTTGTGGAATAGAACCACGTTTTCTCTCCCAACCCCCACCTCTGGTAACCACCATTCTCTCCGCTTCTGAGTTTGACTTTTCTCAGACTAAGCAAGATTATATGGTATTTTTCTTTCTATACCTGACTTACTTCATTCAGCCCAGTGCCTTTCTGGGTTCACCTATGTTGCCACATGGGACAAGATTTCCTTTCTTTTTAAGGCTGGTATAATAATTTATATATATGTGTGTATATATATATATTATATATATGTATATATGTATGTATATATATGTATATCGCTATTTCTTTATCATCTCATCAATCAATAGACACCTAGGTTGTTTTCTGTTTCTTGGTTATTGTGAATAATGCTGCGATGAACATGGGGGTGCAGATACCTCAATGTTTTTATTTCCTTTGGATATATATCTAGAAGTGGAATTGTTGGATCATATCATAATTCTGTGTTTAAGTTTTTGAAGGACCTTCATAATGTTTTCCACAATGGCTAGACCAATGCACATATCCACTGACAGTGTACAAGGATAACCTTTTCCTCCATCCTTGTCCATGCTTGATTTGCATTTCCCTCATGGTTAATGACATTGAGCATATTTTCATACTCTTACTGGCTGTTTGTATGTCTTCTTTGAAAAAATGTCTATTTGGTCCTTTGCCCATTTCTTGATTGGATTATTTGGTTTTTTTCCTTTTGAGTTTTAGGAATTCCTTATATATTTTGGATATTAACCCCTTACTAGATGTGGTTTATGAATATTTTCTCTTCTTCAGGTTGCCTTTTCACTCTGCTGTTTCCTTTGCTATGCAGAGCCTTTTAGTTGGATGCATTTCTACTTGTCTGTTTTTGCTTTTATTGCCTGTGTTTTTGGTAATCGGATCCATGAAATCATTCCCAAGACAGTGTCATGAAGCTTTCTCCCTGTTTTCTTCTAGTATCAGGTGTTACATTTTAAGCCTTTAATCCATTTTGAGTTAATTTTTGTGTATTTTGTAAGATAATTGATAGCGTTTCCAAGCCTCACTTATTGAAGAGATTGTCCTTTCCTCATTATCTGTTCTTGATGCCCTTGTTGAAGATTAGTTGACCATATATTTGTGGATTTATTTCTCTGTTCTGTTCAGTTCAGTTTGTCTGTATGTATTTCTTCAATCAAACAGCATAATCTTTTGGTTACTGTAGCTTTGTAATCGGAGAAGGCAATGGCACCCCACTCCAGTACTCTCGCCTGGAAAATCTCATGGATGGAGGAGCCTGGTAGGCTGCAGTCCATGGGATCGCTAAGAGTCAGACATGACTGAGCGACTTCACTTTCACTGTTCACTTTCATGCACTGGAGAAGGAAATGGCAACCCACTCCAGTGTTCTTGCCTGGAGAACCCAGGGCCGGGAGAGCCTGGTGTCTATGGGGTTGCACAGAGTTGGACCTGACTGAAGTGACTTAGCAGCAGCAGCAGCAGCTTTGTAATACTGTAATGTATTTTTGAAATCAGAAACTGTGATGCCTTCAACTTGTTCTTTCTCAAGATTACTTTCTCTATTTGGGATCTTTTGTGGTTTCATAGGAATTTTATAATTTTTTCCCTGTGTTTGGGAAAAATACTATAGAGATTTGATAGCAATTGCATTGAATCTATAGCTCACTTTGATAGTATGGACATTTTAACAATGTTCTTCCAATCCATGAACACTGGATATCTTTTCATTTACTTGTGTCATCTTCAGCTTTTGTCACTAGTGGTTTTTTACAGTTTTTTATATTCATTTATTTATTTAAATAAATGAATAAATTTGTTTTGGATTTAGTTGTGGGGTATTTGATCTTTGTTTCAACATCTGGCATTTTTGAGTTGTGTCACGCGGGATCTAGTTCCCTGACCAGGGTCATACCTGGGCCCACTATACTGGGAGCACAGAAGCTTAGCCACTGGACCACCAGGGAAGTCCCTGCCTCAGGATTTTATACTTTTCACTTAACTGATCTTTCACCTACTTGGTTAGATTTATCTATAAGTATTTTATTATTTTCGGTGCTATTATAAATGAGATAGTTTTCTTGATTTCCTTTTGGGTAGTTCATTGTTGGTGTAAAGAAATGCTGCTGATTTTGCTGTGTTGACTTAGTTCTGAATTTATCTGAGCCTCATGTCGTATGACATACTTCTCTCTTTTGACTTATGAACCAATAGTTTTTTCTTTTTTTTCCTTTTTAATTTTTTGGCTTAAGCCGTCACTTGCAACAAAAGGCATTGTAGCTGATTCAGCGTAGTTTCAGTCAGCTTCATACGCATTTAGAATATTGCTTTTAACCTTACAATGTTTTATTTGGATATATAAATATAAAATTCACACTTTAAAAAATGTATATCAATCTCAATACAACAGTCATCAAAGGTAGGACTGGTTTTTGTTTTGGTTTTTTTTGTGTGTGTGTTTTGGCCACACACCATGGCTTGTGGGATCTTTGTAAACTTGGGCTCACAGCAGTGAAAGCACCAAGTCCTAACCAGGACCACCGGGGATTTCCTTGTTGCTGTTCAGTCATTCATGTCCGACTCTTTGCGACCCCATCCTTCACCATCTTCTGCAGCTTGCTTAAACTCATGTCCATTGAATTGGTGATGCCATCCAGCCATCTCGACCTCTGTTGTTCCTTTCTCTTCCTACCATCAATCTTTCCAGCATCAGAGTCTTTTCTAAATGAGTCAGCTCTTCTCATCAGATAGCCAAAGTATTGAAGCTTCAGCTTCATCATCAGTCCTTCCAATGAATATTCAGGGTTGATTTAGGATTGACTGGTTTGATCTCCTTGCAGTCCAAAGGACTCTCAAGAGTCTCCAGCACCACAGTTTGAAAGTATCAGTTCTTCGGCACTCAGCCTTCTTTATGGTTCAACTCTCATATCCATACATGACTACTGGAAAAACCATAGCTTTGACTGTATGGACCTTTGTTGTCAAAATGATGTCTCTGCTTTTTAATACACTGTCTAGGGTGGTCATAGCTTTTCTTCCAAGGAGCAAGCATTTTTTTAATTTCATGGCTGAAGTTACCATCTGCAGTGATTCCCTACACACTTTAATATTTTTGTTAATAATTTGTGTTTTAAAAAATTAAATGTATCAACTTCAAATATATACGTCTCTCTGTTTTTTTAAAAGAATCCTTTTATTTGGCTTCCCTGTGTCTTAGCTGTGGCTTGCAGGATCTTCAATCTTCGCTGCAGCATGCAAGGTCTTTTTGCTGTAGCATGCACACTCTTCAGTAGTGGCATGTGGGACCTGGTACCCTGACCAGGGGTTGAATCCAGGGCCCCTGCATTGGGAGTGTGGAGTCTTAGCCACTGGACCATCAGAGAAGTCCCTAGATCTCTTAGATTCTTACTGTAATATAAATCTTTTTACAACTTTTCCATTTCATTTTTCAGAGTTCGTTTGCCTGCTAGAATGCTCAGTGTTTGAAAATACAAGAAAACTGTGTCTTTAAATTTTTTTTTCTTTGATAATATATCTAGTCAAACTGCAAGTAAATGCTTTTGTTGACATGTTTGTGCTGCTTTCTGTTTTCTGGAATTCAGCAACTTTTACTTTAGTCGTGTCAGGATAAAAGCTGTGAGCCTTTTTTATATGTCACATTTTCTTTTTGGCTTACCAAAAATAGTTTATATGAAAAAATTAGTTAAGAATTATTGCAGTTCATTATATAATAGTAGGCTCTTGCTACTATAGACTTTGAAATAGTTGGTGTCTCGTTTTAAAAATTTAAGAAAAAGTTATAGTTTTCAACATAGAGACTATTCAGTTCTTATAGAAAAATATTTATAATAATTTTAAATGTAGTAACACTAATTGTGGCCATATCTAGTAAGGTTTTGTCCACTATAATTTTTTATTAGTCAAAACTATTTTAAAATTTGTATCTGTAATGCCAAGTTTCTATAATTATACAAAATACTTGATAAACATATTTCAAGTATATTCTGCATATAAGAGCAGAAGACTCCATGATAGCTTGACACTGTGACCACGTTATCCAGAGTACTGAAAAATATAGCTTGGGAAGTATAATTTAAGGAAGATGAACAGTTCCATTTTCATCATAAGAGGCTTAAGTTTGGAGACATAGGTTTGTTCTGATATATCTTCACATTAACCCAGCCTGTGAGCTAAGCTTAAGTCTTTGTGTATGTTTGTTGATATGCTTGTGATTGATCCTAGATGAAAACAATAATTGAATTCATGGAAACATTTCCTAATTAGGGTCATTAGCTAAGGTGGGGAGGCAGAAGAGTATGTTTTCAATAGAGAAATTGTCTAGATGAATAGGAAAGTATACTTAAAGGCAACAATGGTAGAATTATAGAGAAGTATTGAGTATCTTTTTAAGGTTTGTAATCACAGAATTTAAAATCAAATCCATCTACTCTGATACCAAAATCAGACATGAAAAGAATAGACCATTATTTCTTAAAAATGTAGAGACAAAAATCCTTCACAAAATACTAGCAAACCAAGTCCAGCAACATATAAAAAATACCATACATGATTAAAGAAATTTGTCTCAGGAATTTAAAGCTGTTTAACATCTGAAAATTAATTGGTATAGTATACCATATCAGTAAAAGAAAACCACATGATCATCTCAATCAGTGAGTTCAGTTCAGTCACTCAGTCTTGTCTGACTCCCCTGTCCATCACCAGCTGCCAGAGTCTACCCAAACCCATGTCCATTGAGTCGGTGATGCCACCCAATCATCTCATCAAATAGATGCAGAAAAAGCATTTAACAAAATCTAACACATTTTCCTGATTTAAAAACAAACTTCAACAAACTAGGAATAGAAAGGAACTCTCTCAGTCAGAAAGGGCATCTGCACAAAACTCATAGACAACACTGTACTTTATCAGGAAAGAATGGATGTTTGCTCTGAAATAAGCAACAAAGCAAGATGCTCACTCTTCCCAGTTCTAACATTATAGTCAAGGTTCTAACCAGGGCAGTTAGGCAAGAAAATGAAATTAAAAGCATCCAGGTTGTAAAGGGAAAGGTAAAATTTTCTATGTTTGTAGATGATTTGGTAAATAGAAAATCCTAAGGAATCCAGTAAAAAACGATTAGAACTAATAAGCTAGTTCAACAGGGTTTCAGATAGAGGATCAACATACAAGTGTATATAGTTGATCAATATACACTAGCAAACAGCAATCCAAATGTGAAATTAAGAAAAATTTTATCTACAGTAGTATGAAAAGAGTATAATACTTACGAATAATTTCTACAAGAAGTGCAGAGCTTATATTCTGCAAATTATAAAACATTGTTGAGAAAGACTTAAATAAATGGAAAGGTTTCTCATGTTCATGTATTGTAATATTTGATATTTTTAAGGTGACAGTACTCTCTCAATTGATCTATAGATACAGTGCAATCCCTGTCAAACCTTCCATTGACTTCTTTGTAAAAGAAAGCTTCCAGATTTCATATGAAAGTTGAAGGACTCAGAAGAGCCAAACAATCTTGAAAAAGAACAAAGGTGGAAGACTGACACTTCCATTTTCAAAAAAAATTACTAGAAAATTGGAGTAATCAGGACAGTTCTATTCCATAATGCATTCTTCCGTTCATATGGTACTCTCATGGTATATTCTTATGTTAGTACTGTAAGAATGGAGTACATCAGTGGAATAGAATGGTGTGTCCAGAAATAAACCCTTAGACTTAACTGATTTTCAACAAGGATGCCAAGACAATTTAATGGGAAAATAGTCTTCAATAAATGTTATACTGGGACAGCTGGATAGCCACATGCAAAGAATCAGGTTGAACATCTTTGTAATATTTTAAAAGATTAAAATGGATCATAGGGCTTAAATATAAAAGTTAAAACTATTAAATTCTTAGAAGAAAACACAGGAGTAAATTTTTCTGACTTCGACTTGGGCAAAACTTTCTTCTGTTGACTTCAAAGTCATAGGTAATAAAAGAAAAAATAGAAAAATTGACTTCATCAAATTCAAAACCTCTTGTGCTGCTATCAAGAATGTGAAAAAACAACACACAGAATGAGAGTAAATATTTTCAAATGTTTTTGAAAAGATATAGTGGTCTTATATCTAAAATATATCTTAGAAATTAATAATAAAAAGCAAGTAACCCAATTTTAAACATTGGCAGAGGACATTTCCCTAAAGGTGATATAGCAGTGGCCAAAAAGACATGTAGATATTCAACATTAGCTATAAGAAAAACAAAACTGAAATGAGAAAACATTTCTTACTTTCTAGGTTGGCTGTAATAAAAAAAACAGATAGCAAGTGTTGGTGGGGATGTGAAGTGGGAACCCTCTACAGTCACTGCTGGGAATGTGAAATGGTGCAGCCACTCAAGAAGACACTTGGACAGTTCTTCAGAATGTTCCACATAGAGTCAGCCTATGAACAGGCTGTTAAAGTGCTGCACTCAATATGCCAGCAAATCTGAAAAACTCAACAGCGGCCACAGGACTGGAAAAGGTCCGTTTTTATTCCAATCCCCAAAAAAGACAATGCCAAAGAATGTTCAAATTACCGTACAATTGCACTCATTTCACATGCTAGCAAGGTTGTGCTCAAAATCTGTCAAGCTAGGCTTCAGCAGTTTATGAAGCAAGAATTTCCACTTATACAAGCTGGATTTAAAAAAGGTAGAGGAACCAGAGATCAAATTGCCAACATTCACTGGATCATAGAGAAAGCAAGAAATTCTAGAAAAACATCTGCTTCTGCTTCACTGACTATGCTAAACTCTTTGACTGTGGATCACAACACACTGGAAAATTCTTAACAAGATGAGAATATCCAGCCACCTTACCTGCCTCCTGCAAAACCTGTGTGCAGGACAAGGAGCAACAGTTAGTACTGGACGTGGAACAACAGACTGGTTCACAATTGGGAATGGAGTACATCAAGGCTGTATATTGTCACCCTGCTTATTTAGCTTATGTGCAGAGTACATCATGTGAAATGCTGGGCTGGATGAATCACAAGCTGGAATCAAGATTGCCAAAAGAAATATCAACAGCCTCAAATACGCAAATACTACTACTTTAATGGCAGAAAGTGAAGAGGAACTAAAGAACCTCTTGGAGATAGTGAAAGGGGAGAGTGAAAAAGTTGGCTTAAAACTTGACATTCAAAAAACTAAGATCTTGGCATCTTAGTCATGGGAAACAGAGAAAAAGTAGAAACAGTGTAAAGAAATATCAACAACCTCAAATACGCAAATACTACTACTTTAATGGCAGAAAGTGAAGAGGAACTAAAGAACCTCTTGGAGATAGTGAAAGGGGAGAGTGAAAAAGTTGGCTTAAAACTTGACATTCAAAAAACTAAGATCTTGGCATCTTAGTCATGGGAAACAGAGAAAAAGTAGAAACAGTGACAGTGTATCTTCTTGGGCTCCACAATCACTGTAGACAGTGACTGCAGCCATGAAATTAAAAGATGCTTGTTTCTTGGAAGACAAGCTATGAAAAACCTAGATGGTATTAAAAAGCAGAGACATCACTGTACTGAGAGAGGCCTGTATAGTCAAAGTCATGGTTTTCTAGTCATCGTGTATGGATGTGAGAGTTGGGCCATAAGGAAGGCTGAGTGCCAAAGAATTGATGCTTTTGAATTGTGGTGCTGGAGAAGACTCTTGAGAGTCCCTTGGACATGAAGGAGATCAAACCAATCAATCCTAAAGGATATAAACCCTAAATATTCGTTAGAAGGACTGATGCTGATGCTGAAGCTCCAATCCTTTGGCCACCTGATTCAAAGAGCTGATTCACTGGAAAAGACCCTGATGCCAGGAAAGACTGAGAACAAGAGGAGAAGGGGGCAACAGAGGATAAAATGGTCAGATAGCATCACTGACTCAGTGGACATGAATTTGAGTAAACTCAGGGTGATAGTGAAGGACAGGGAAGCCTGGCATGCTGCAGTTCATTGGGTCCCAGAGAGTTGGACACTTCTTGGCGACTGAATGACAACAATTACCAAGCTGTTCCACTTCAAGTACATACCCAGGAGACACAAAAACATTTATACCTTTCTTTTTTAACTTGACCAGTCACTTCCTTACTTCATTCCCTCTCTTCTGCTGTAATCTTTCAAATATAATCGTAAAACACCTCTGTGCTTTTTCTTCTACAAGGAGTGTTCTCAGCTCCTCCAGGTCTCCATTGTTAGCTATCTGCTAAAGTTCCCAGGAGCAAATAAAAACAGAAATAGAAACTGAGGAGGGGAAGATAAACTGTATGTTTAATCTCTGTGTCTTTAGATGTATGTCCTGTCGAGTGTATAGAATGCACTTATATACTAAACGTTCTTTAGCACCTTGCAGTGCCAGTTTACCTCCCCCACAGCCATGGATTCTGCCCCTTCCTTGGGGTTTTGGAGCTTTGCTGTGTGCTGCTGCTTTGTTAAAAGAAAAACAAAAAAAGTAGTCTGATGGAGAATTGCGGGAGACAGTCATCCTAGATAAGGCGGTTGTGGAGGGAGGACCTGGATGTGGGCCAGGGGAGGGCCTAGTGTACCTGTCACACCACGGAAGTGTCACTGAGAATGGTGATGGAATGGCAGCTTTCAGAAGACTAGTTCTAGAAATAATGATGTTGAGTTTTACAAGCCAAGGCTGTACTGCACTACAGAAGGCTGCGATATTTGCAGAGCTAGGTTCTCTGGTTCTCACTTGAGTAGAAGTAAATGCTGAAAGGACTTCTAGAGCTATCTGCAGTTCCAGGAGACTCCTCAGAGCAGGTTTGCAGTGGTGGAGTGCTGCTTGTGAAAAGACAGGAAAAGCTGCCAGTGGGATGAAAACCCACAATCTAGAGTCATGTGATAGATATCAGCGCAGGCTGTTCTGAGCTGTGTTGAGGCCAAAGTGTAAGCTCTGTCTAGAAAGGGATGCAGAAGCCATGAGATGACTATAAACTGCAAGAATTCCAGTGTCCCAATCCTGGCGCCTGCCGTCCCCTCTCAAGTACTTCTCCAGCCCAGGCTTTTGTTCCAGTTACCACTCAGATGATGGCCCTCATGCAAAGATGGTTTCTGATTTTAAGAAGACAACTGTCTTTCATTTTCAGCCTCACATGTTGGGAAAGACAGGAAATAGGTTGTGGGTTTATCTTTAAAGGCATTTGGGAAAGTCTTCCTCAATACACATCTGTTTAAGCCTCACTGCAACAGTGAGAAAGCAGTTTCTGAGAAGCTGGAGGAGCAGCGCCAGACCACCACCCTTTTCCACTGAGCAGTGATGGCTGAGGCTTACAGAAAAAGGGAACAAAGAACGACCTCAGTTTTGGAAAACCAGAAGTGGCTGTGTATGTTTTCTGGGTTTGTCATGACGAAGTACTAAAGATAATGCCTTAAACAACAGAAATATATTTTCTCATGGTTCTGGAGGCCAGAAGTCTGCACTCAAGGTGTCGAGGGGTTGCCCTGCTGAGATCCTGTCAGTCAGGTTCTGTTCCTTGGCTTCTAGCTCTCTGTCGTCTCCCTGTGTCTTCATACGGTCTCTGCTTGTCCATGTCCAGACTGCCTCTTCTGATGGGGATACCAGTCAGACGATTAAGACTCACTTTGATGACTTCTTTCTAATTTAATTACCTCTCTAAGGACCTTATCTATTTTCTTCTGAGATAACTGAAGTTTAGGACTTCAACATATAAATTGGGGGTGGGGGGAACAGTTTTGGCCCTGGTAGTGCCTATCCTGTTTTTGATTTGTATACTTGCTATTCTACCAAAAAATCATTTCTAGAATGATAATAGAGATTCTTCTTTTTTTCCATTTCCACAAACTCTGAAACTGGTATCAAGTTTACTAAGAGAAAAAAGTATACATAGTGTTTAAGATACTGAGTATTTCATAGGAAAGCTGAGTGTAGCTGTAAAGTGCTCTTACAACTTTAAATCCCCTTTACTGAATGATATTAGGGAAATTTCAGAGGACAGAGATTATGGCTATTATGGAGTTTTATCCTTCTATATTGAGTAGCAGTGACTGAGGCGTTTCTTAACGATGATTGCTTTCCCTCATAGTAATAAATTTGTAATGATTCCATAGTCTTATCACTAGAAATATTTGTTAACAATTTTTGAATTCTAGTTTTGCCAAGGTTCTGATCACTAAAAATTTTACCACTGAAATATTAATCAGGCCACACTAAGCTTTCAGTGTAAATACCTTGAAGGAGAAAGTTATTCCTATATATGCAGAGACGTGACTTGACTGTCTGTATTGTGTCCTGTGTCACCTTCCTCTGTTTTAATATTTAATAAGGTGTTTAGATGAGATTTCTAAAGCAAAACCAAAGCTCCTCTTGGGGAAAACTCACATCATTTAAGGTAAGGAATGCTATATGAGCAGTATCAAAGCATCATCACCTAGTAGTTAATCTATTCGATTGCAATGTTGCACTATATGAGCAAATAAGATATGCAGGTCTTCACGATGGCACAGAACACAGGCTACTGCTGCTTGGAGTGCGTTCCTCAGAGGGCTCACCATGTAGAGGGCTCACCATGTAGAGGGCTCACCATGTATGTCTGTAGTTGCCTTTTGTTTGGATTGTGTGACTTATAGTTTCACCGAAAACTTGCACAATTTAGGCTTACCTCTGTATTTAGTTGACTCTAAGGTATTTATGTGTGTAGGGTGGGCATTTAGCTTGATTTATCACAATAACCTGTGGAAAATTCTGAAAGAGATGGGAATACCAGACCACTCGACCTACCTCTTGAGAAATGTGTATGCAGGTCAAGAAGCAACAGTTAGAACTGGACATGGAACAACAGACTGGTTTCAAATAGGAAAAGGAGTACATCAAGGCTGTATATTGTCACCCTGCTTACTTAACTTCTTTGCAGAGTACATCATGAGAAACACTGGACTGGAAGAAACACAAACTGGAATCAAGATTGCCAGGAGAAATATCAATAACCTCAGATATGCAGATGACACCACCCTTATGGCAGAAAGTGAAGAGGAACTAAAAAGCCTCTTGATGAAAGTGAAA
>SJYC01098479.1:0-60272 GCA_006408675.1 Madoqua kirkii
TCAGTCCATAGGGCAGCTTATCTTTACAGAGCCTTTGACCATTGAACTGGTGAGCTTCTAATAAATAATTAAAGAAACACATGATTTGCCCTGGCATGATCAGGGACCAGGATACAGTAGTAAGAAAATATGGCAGAACTGTGATTCTAGCATTGTCCTGACAGCATGGCATTGAGGGTTGGGAAATCTAAGACAAGTGGTTACAGTTGTGAGATGCTGCAAGTTTGCAGCAGGACCACCATGCTTGATTCACAGTTGGCCACACCAGCATACAGATTGGGCCAGCAGCGTCCCCTTCCCTGGCCTCTGGTGTCCCCATGTTGCGGTTGATCAGGATTGATTGTTTTGGGCTCTGGGCTCTAGCCAGTGTCCATGGAGCTTCGTATGATGCCACAGTGAGGGAAGTCAGGTTGGAGGGGACCAGTGTTGGACTAAATAAATATGACATCTCACTGCCAATTTAGCCATGATCCCTTTTTCTCTTAATACTCTAATACATCTGACTTACTTTTCAGATCTGATCTGCTCTAGCTAGGATATTTAAAATCTACTTTCCTAAATGAGATTAACATAGATTTTTCTTTTTTACACTCTATCTGACTTTTGAACTTTTCTTTTATGTTAAATATGCACAAGATATCCTCTAGGAACTTTTAAATTTTTCTATAGTTTGCAAGTATGTTCCTAATATGGTTTATTTCTGAATTTTCTCCTTTTAAAGACCCAGCGTTTGTTTTACTGATTATTGTGGACAGAATGTTTTTGTGCTCCTAAATTCATATGGTGAAGCCCTAATCTCCAGCTGTGTTTGGAGATCAGACCTCTAAAGATAGTAGTTAGGGTGAGGGAATTGATGTTATAGGATTGGTTGCTTATCAGAAGAGACACCAGAAAGCTCTCTCTCTCTAGTCATGGACCAGAGAAAGGCTGTGTGAGAGAAAACATAGTGAGAACGTAGCCAGTCACAGGCCGGGAGGGCTCTCACCAGAAACCAGGTCAGCTAGAACCTCATGTTGGACTTCCAGCCACCAAAGCTGTAAGGAAGTCACCTTGTTTCCTGTTAAGTCACCAGTCTATTCGTTGTTTGTTTTAATGGCAGCCTACAGTGATCGTAACCAGCTCTATTGGTTATTTATGTGCTTCTTTTTCACTTGTTTGTCTCCTAGCTTATTCATTTGTCTTATACATCATTTTTAAACTTTGGGTTGCATTCTGTGAAAAACTCCTGGCTCAAACTTGTAGTTTACTGATTTTTATTTGACCATTTTAATAGTATATCATTTGATTTTTTTTTAAATTTCAGTGGTCAAACTTTAAATTTCCATGATATTCTATTATTCTTTTAAATAATGAATATCATTTTATATCTTTCTGAAGTTAGAGGCTATTCTAAAATGCCATCCTATTTAGTTTATTACACATGTGTTTTTTACATAATGAATTATTTGTTTTGTTGGGTTTGTATACTCTCTTTCAGTTTTGGATTTTCTCTTTGCTGTGATTGAATGCTCAACTATATACTTGAGATTATTTATGAATTCTTAGTTTACTTTAGCTTTTCTCCAAATGTGAAAGAGTGACTGACACAGAGCTTCTGGATAAGGTGAGCCAGTCGCTGCTTCTGGTTAGTGAGAACCCTCTGTTTTTCCTGGGTGTTGCTGACCTCCTGAAGCTCCTGTTTTCTTCCTTCACTCCTGGGATTGCTTGTCTCCACTCTACCTGACAATAGGCATCTCTGTTGCTTAAAGCCTGAGCAGAGGTGACCCTGAGTGCTGTACTTACATTCATTATCTTAGCACACCCTTGAGCCAGCCTACATCTTTGTGGGAGTTTTTTTTCCCTGTGGGTGTGTTGGGCTGTGGTGTTCTCCTCTTCATTCTGTGTTTTTTTTTTTTTTTCATTCCATGTATTTTCTTTCTTGAAAGATTTCTTATACTTTCTGGAGACCTGAAGATACTGCTTGCTTATTGCTATTATTATATCTTTAAGGGGATATGGAGATCAGTTCAGTTCACTCAGTCATGTCTGACTCTTTGCGACCTTATGGACCTACAGTAGGCCAGGCCTCCCTGTCCATCACCAACTCCCAGAGCTTGCTCAAACTCATGTCCATCAAGTTGATGATACCATCAGGTGGCCAAAGTATTGGAGCTTCAGCTTCAGCATCAGTCCTTTGAATGAATATTCAGGACTAATTTCCTTTAGGGTTGGCTGGTTTGATTTCCTTGCAGTCCAAGGGACTCTCAAGAATCTTCTCCGATACCACAGTTCAAAAGCATCAGTTCTTCAGTGCTTAGACTTCCTTATGGTCCAACTCTCGTATCCATACATGACTGTTGGAAAAACCATAGCTTTGACTATATGGACCTTTGTAGGCAATGTAATGTCTCTGCTTTTTAATGTGCTGTTCAGCTTGGTCATAGCATTTCTTCCAAGGGGCAAGTATCTTTTAATTTCATGGCTGCAGTCACCATCTGCAGTGATTTTGGAGCCTAAGAAAATAAAAGTCTGTCACTGTTTCCATTGTTTCCCCACTTATTTGTCATGAAGTGATGAGCCCATATGCCATGATCTTAGTTTTCTGAATGTTGAGTTTTAAGCCAGCTTTTTCACTCTCTTCTTTCACTTTCATCAAGAGGCTTTTTAGTTCCTCTTCATTTTCTGCTATAAAAGTGGTGTCATCTGCATATCTGAGGTTATTGATATTTCTACTGGCAGTTTTGACTCCATCTTGTGATTCATCCAGCCTGGCATTTTGCATGATGTGCTCTGCATATAAGTTAAGTAAGAAAGGTGACAAAATACAGCCTTGATGTACTCCTTTCCCAGTTTGGAGCCAGTCTGTTGTTCCATGTCCGGTTCTAACTGTTGCTTCTTGACCTGCATACAGATTTCTCAGGAGGCAGGTAAGGTGATCTGGAGATAAAATCTTCTTTAATTTCCAAGACTTTTGGGGTGGAATGAGAAGGCTTTGGCTTGTATACAGTTTCCCATCTTGAACCAGTCTCTAAAAAAGGCTATATTTTAGAAATTGGTTTATTTTGATTTAATTTCAGACTTACAGAAAAGTTTCAGAAACAGAAGAGAGAATTTCCAGTTGCTTTACACCCAACTTCCCAAATATTCTCAATATTAACATTTGAAAGTAATGATTCTGGAAAATATATAATTCAACATATATTTGAGAATCATTTAAGTAAGTTGTAGTGGTAGTACTGAAAATTGCAGATTAGGGAACTTTAAAAAGATCTATTCCTCCACTGAAGCAATGATTAAACTGGGGAGAAAATACTGTTAAATTAGCTCTTTTGGATCTCTGGAGTCTAATTTTGGAATCTGATAAAAACTTGACAATACCCAGAAGATTGCTTACTAAAGAAAGCAGCTGCTATATTTCATTAAGTGAGCTACTTTCCCATGTGTTAGGGTAATTTCTGAGTAACACAACCAACAGAGGGTGTGTGCATGTTTTAAAGGCTCTTGTTGTATAGTTCAAAATTTCCTTCCCAAGGTTTCTACCAGTTTATATTTTTGTCAATAGTATGTGACCATTTCAAATAATTCTTTACAGTGTTAGAATTGTAGACTTACATAGTTTTAAGCTTTGTAGACTGATGCACAGTGTCTTCAGATTCATTCCAGTAGAATCCTATCTCTTTTTGTTACTATAGTCCTCACCTTCCTTATCTATATTTTGGATTTTCTTCATGGAATTTTCCTAAGAATAAAAAAGAAAAAGTTTACAACTCTGGAAGTGTTGGGGGGAACTTCCAGACTTGACTGTCCCTGCCACAAAAGCAGTTTTATTACTATAACTGTTCTTTATTACATATATTTATTTTTTAATTTATCTTTACAACCTCTCTTATAAAATATAATTTTACAGATAAAATTATGAGGTTAGATGTCTTTCCCAGTTACACAGCTATGTGCACTCCTCTCTGACTGCCTGACTCCAGAGCTGATAACGTTATAATTATATTGGGCTGCTTAGGTGGGAAGGACAGTGAAACACTCTGCACATTTGCCAAAGAGAATTCATATCTGGTATATTTAATTGTCTTGACGATAGTGATCAAATCATCTCATGAAAGATGATAGAAGGTATCAGACTTCTATCATTAGGCTCAAGATGGGGATTGAAGGTGATAAAGAATGTTGGATGTTAAAATTGGGCAAAAAAATATTCAACAGATAAGAGAATAATGCTTGGTGTATTCAGATGTATCTGTAGGAAATCTTTGACCAACAACAACCAGTTTGCTGAATAACCGGTTCTCTCCTTTTCCTGTGAAACTAACAGCTGCCCCATGCAGATGAATTGTTTGCTTATTGTTATTTTAATAAAACTTTTCTGTTCTCTCAAAAAAAATTGGGCAAGAAATACAGCTTTTAGACTAATATGATTGCCAAATCAAAGGAGATTGTATGTGAACTACAGATGGAATAAACACTGAAAACCAACACATACTGCAAAACTAATAAAGTTTAGCAAGTCTTCAGAGCTGACAAGATTTAACATAGATATGAAAGGGGGGCTGGTGAAATTTGACTCTGATATATGGTTAAATACAGGAGAGGAGCTGATAATTCATCAAGGGGGGATAGAAGACTTGTGAGGAATAACAGCCAGAATGGCTAAATTAAGAAATAAGGGAGATTGGTTCACAATAGAGGAGTAGAAGGCTGTGTGCTCATCTTCTCCTGCAAGAGCACCGAAATCGCAACTAGCTGTTGACCAGCCATTGGCAGGAGGATGCTGGAACCTGCCAAAAAGAGAAACCCCATGTCCAGAGAAAAAGAGAAGCTGCAGCAGGACAGTAGGAGAGGTGAAATCATGATAAAGTCAGACCCCATACCCACTGGGATTTTCTGGTGGCTCAGATGGTAAGGTATCTGCCAGCAGCACGGGAAACCTGGGTTTGATCTCTGTATCAAGAAGATCCCCTGGAGAAGGAATGAATGGTTACCCACTCCAGTATTCTTGCCCAGAGAATCCCATGGACAGAGGAGCCTGGCAGGCTACGGTCCATGGGGTTGCTAAGAGCTGGACACGACTGAGTGATTTCAGTTTCATTTTCATACCCACTGATGGGCAACCCACAGACTGGAGGACAATAAGACTAAAGAAGTTCTCCCCCTGTTGTAAAGTTTCTGAGCCTCAGACTTCCAAGGCTGGGGATCCAACGACGAGAGATTAGGAATCCCCAGGGAATGTGACTCTGAAGACTAGCAGCATTTGATCACAGGACTGCCACAGAACTGGGGAAAGCAGAGACTTTACTCTTACAGAGCACAAATAAAATCTTGGGCACACCAGGACACAGGAGAACGGAGCACTGACCCCACAATAAACTGAACCAGACCTACCTACTAGTGTTGGAGAGTCTCCTGTGGAGGTGTGGGTTGGCAGTGGCTTGCCGCAGGTACGGAGTCACTGGCAGCAGCAGTCTGGGAGGTGCCCCTTAGCATATGCTTGGAGGTTGCCATTAGTCCTACTCATTAGTCCTACCATAGAACGTGTAGACTCCAGGGCTGTGTTCCCTGAGGCCAAACAACTAACAGGGAGGAAGGGAAGCCACATCCATCAGCAGATAACCAAATTAAAACTTTACTGAGCAAGGCCCTGCCCACTAGAGCAAGACCTAGGTTTTCAACCAGAGGTCCCTTCCATCAGAAAACTTAAACAGGCCTCTTTGCCTCCTCCACCAGAGGGCAGACAGATGAAGCAAGAAGAACCATGACTCCACAGCTGCTAGAATAAAAACCACATCACAGAAAGTTATTCAAAATGAACAGCCAGAAGGTTATATTCCAGATGAAGGGACAAGATAAACCCCAGAGAGACAACTAAATGAAGTGGAGATAAACAACTTTCTAGAAAAAGAATGCAAAATAATGATAGTGCAGATGATCCAGGATCTCAGAAGAATGGAGAAGATGCAAGAAACGTTTACTAAACACCTAGAAGAGCAGAGAACAAACAGAGATGAACAATTCACTAGAAGGAATCAGTAGAATAACTGAGGTGGAAGAATGGATGAGTGACTGGAAGGTAGGATGGAGGAAATCACTGCTACAAAACAGAATACTGAAAAAAGAATGAAAAAAAAAATGAAGACAGCCTAAGAGTCCTCTGGGACATTAAATGCACTAATATTCACATTATATGGGTCCCAGAAGGAGAAGAGAGAGAAAGGACCTGAGAAAGTATTTGAAGAGATAGTAGCTGAAAACTTCCCTAAATTAGGGAAGGAAATAGTTAACCAAGTCCAGGAAGCATAGCGAGCCCCAGGCAGGATAAGCTCAAGGAGGAACACACCAACACACACAGTAAACCAACTGACAAAGATAAAATATTAAAAACAACAAGGGAAAAACACTAGGGAACTCCTATCAGGTTATCAACTGATTTCTCAACAGAAACTCTACGAGCCATAAGGGAATGGCACGATATATTTAAAGTGAAAGCGAAGAACCTACAACCAGGAATACTCTACCCAGCAAGACTCTCATTCAGATTTGACAGAGAAATCAAAAGCTTTACAGACAAGCTAAAGTTAGGAGAATTCAGCACCACCAAACTAGCTTTACAACTAATGCTAAAGGAATTTCTCTAGGCAGGAAACACAGAGAAGGGAAAGATCTACAGAAAATAAACCCAAATAAGAAGATGGTAATAGAATCATGCATATTGATGTTTATCTTAAATGTAAAAGGATTAAATCCATCAGCCAAAAGACATAGCCTGGCTAAGTGGATGAAAACATGTGCATGTATGTTACCACATCATTTCTACATACCATGTCATTCTACCCCTCAATTATATGTAATTATTTTATATTGTTAGATAAATCCTATTTCCATTATGGCTTAAAATTGTAATTATCTTGTTTTTTTTGGTCTGGCTGTTGCTTGTTAAAACTGATAAACATCTTTTACTATTGTGATTATGTAATTATTATTCATTTGATATTATGTATCATGATTGGTTAACAGAAAATAATGGAATATCACAAAAACTACCATTTAATAGAAAAACTTGTAATCACTTCTTAAAATCCAGATGCATGTTAGAATTATCTTGGAACTTTTTGAAGGATAAAAATGCCCAGATATTGTTTTCTTTCTCCAAACCTTCAAATATGATTCTTAAGAGCAGCCATGTTTAAAAACAACTGGACTATATGATGATCTTTTACCTTTATCCAGTTTGTTTTACTTTTTCTATTCATGGTCAGTGCTCCCATTTCATTTAGTTTATGTTTTCTAATTTCTCTGTCTCTTTTTTTGTTGTTCTTTCTCAAGCCTTTATCAAGTGTAGTAGAAAAGCTTTTAAACACATATGGGGTCACGAAGAGTTGGACACGACTGAGCGACTTCACTTTCACTTTTCACTTTCATGCATTGGAGAGGGAATTGGCAACCCACTCCAGTGTTCTTGCCTGGAGACTCCCAGGGACAGGGGAGCCTGGTGGGCTGCCGTCTATGGGGTCACACAGAGTCGGATATGACTGAAGCGACTTAGCAGCAGCAGCAGCAGCAGCAGCAGCATGTGTTATATGCATGTATAGTATGTATAATGTACAATTTTAGAAAATGTATGAATTTTTGCCTAGATAAAAAATTTGTGACATTTTCATTCCACTTGTTTGACTGAGTGTGAATAGAATGCTAGATTTCTCATTTATATTCACTTAAAACTTTGATATAGGTCCATTTATTCTGGCATCTAATATTACTGCTAAAAATCTAGAAAGCGTATAAGCTTAGAGATTTTTAAAAGATTTGGTGAGCCTTGAAACTTTTAATCCAATTCTGAGAATATAAAGAAATACTGTGTTGTAAAAAAAAATAAATTAATATGTGATCATATGATTAACTACAGTATAGATATTGTTCAAATATCACACAATTTTATGCTAGTACCCATTATTTGTTTCTGTACATTGTATTTAGTTACTTTATCTTCACGCACCAAATTCTGATAAGTTCTCTTTTTTTTATTCTGTTGTTAATATTTTCTAATTTTCTTTGTTATGGCTTAGATATATCCATCATTTAAAAATGAACATTAAATTTCCAAATACATGAGGTTTTTAAAGTATATTTGATATTAATTTTTCATGTAATTTCATTCTTCTCTGAATCACCCTCTGTATTTTTCTAGTCTTCTAATTTTATTGAGGCTTTCAGTGCTAAGTCAAAGATCTCTCTTGGTGAACATCACATTGCACTTGAAAATATGTGGGTTATTTTCAGATATCTTTTAATATTGATTTCTAATATAATTCTACAGTACTGAGAACAGACTCTGTATGAGTTCAGTACCTTTAGATCAAGAATTTTTTGCACCTTGTTTTATGTCCCTGGGTAGGTTCCAGAGCTAACACCCCACCCACCCCCCAAAAAAACAATGTCCTTTTCATTATAGGGGACTGGAAAGCAAAAGTAGGAAATCAAGAGATACCTAGAGTAGCAGGCAAATATGGCCTTGTAGTACAGAATGAAGCAGGGCAAAGGCTAACAAGAGTATTACCAAGAGAACACACTGGTCATAGGAAATACCCTCTTCCAACAAAACAAGGGAAGACTCTAAACATGGACATTGACCATATGGTCAATACCAAAATCAGATTGTTTATATTCTTTGCAGCCAAAGATGGAGAAACTCTATACAGTCAGCAAAAACAAGACTGGGAGCTGACTGTGGCTCAGATCATGAACACCGTATTGCCAGATTCAGACTTAAAAGTAGGGACTTAAAAAAAAGTAGGGAAAGCCACTAGACCATTCAGGTATGACCTAAATCAAATCCCTTATGATTATACAATGGAAGTGACAAATAGATTCAAGGGATTAGATCTGATAGAGTGCCTGAAGAACTATGGACAGAGGTTTGTGACATTGTATAAGAGGCAGTGATTAAGACCATCCTCAAGAAAAAGAAATGTAAAACACCAAAATGGTTGTCTGCAGAGGCCTTACAAATAGCTGAGAAAAGAAGAAAAGCTAAAGGCAGAGGGGAAAAAAGATATAAATACCCATTTGAATGCAGAGTTCCAAAGAGCAAGGAGAGATAAGAAAGCCTTCCTCAGTGATAAATGCAAAGAGATGGAGGAAAACAATAGAATGGGAAAGACTAGAGATCTCTTCAAGAAAATTAGAGATACCAAGGGAACATTTCATGCAAAGATGGACACAATAAAGAACAGAAATGGTATGGACCTAACAGAAGCAGAAGATATTAAGAAGAGGTGGCAAGAATACACAGAAGAACTGTACAAAAATGATCTTCATGACCCAGATAATTCTGATGGTGTGATCACTCACCTACAACCAGACATCCTGGAATATAAAGTCAAGTGGGCCTTAGGAGGCATCACTACAAACAAAGTTAGTGGAGGTGATGGATTTCCAATTGAACTATTTCAAATCCTAAAATATGATGCTGTGAAAGTGTTGCACTCAATATGTAAGCAAATTTGGAAAACTCAGCAGTGGCTACAGGATTGGAAAACGTCAGTTTTCATTCCAGTCCCAAAGAAAGGCAATGCCAAAGAATGTTCAGACTACTGCACAATTGCACTCATCTTACACTTCAGCAAAGTAATGCTCAGAATCCTCCAAGTCAGGCTTCAACAGTACATGAACCATGAACTTCAGATGTTCAGCTGCATTTCAAAAAGACAGAGGAACCAGAAATTAAATTGCTAACACTCATTGGATCATCAAAAAAGCAGGAGAGTTCCAAGAAAACGTCTGCTTTATTGACTATGCCAAAGCCTTTGATTGTGTGGATCACAACAAACTGTGCCAAGTTCTTAAAGAAATGGGAATACCAGACCACCTTACCTGCCTCCTGAGAAATCTGTATGCAAGTCAAGAAGCAACAGTTAGAACCATACATGGAACAACGGACTAATTCCAAATCAGGAAAAGAGTACATCAAGGCTGTATATTGTCTCCTGCTTATTTAACTTATATGCAGAGTACATCAATGCTGGGCTGGATGAAGCACAAGCTGGAATCAAGATTGCCGGGAGAAATGTCTATAACCTCAGATATGTAGATGACACCACCTTTATGGAAGAAAGCAAAGAAAAACTAAAGAGCTTTGTGATGAAAGTGAAAGAGGAGAGTAAAAGAGTCGGCTTAAAGCTCAGCATTCAGAAAACTAAGATCATGGCATCTGGTCCCATTACTTTATGGCAAATAGATGAGGAAACAATGGGAACAGTGACAGACTTTATTTTTTGGAAATCCAGAATCACTGCAGATGGTGACTGCAGCCATGAAATTAAAAGACACTTGCTCCTTAGAAGAAAAGCAGTGACCAACCTAGACAGCATATTATAAAGCAGAGACATTACTTTGCATACAAAAGTCCATCTAATCAAAGCTATGCTTTTTCCAGTAGTCACATATGGATGTGAGAGTTGGACTGTAAAGGAAGCTGAGTGCCAAAGAATTGATGCTTTTGAACTGTGGTATTGGAGAAGACTCTTGAGAGTCCCTTAGACTGCAAGGAGATCAAACCAATCCATCCTAAAGGATATCAGTCCTGAATATTCATTGGAAGGACTGATGCTGAAGCTGAAGCTCCGGTAGTTGGGCCACCTGATGCAAAGAACTGACTCATTTGAAAACATCCTGATGCTGGGAAAGATTGAAGGCAGGAGGAGAAGGGGACGACAGAGGATGAGACGGTTGGATGGCATCACCGACTCAATGGATATGAGTTTGAGCAAGCTCTGGGAGTTGGTGATGGACAGGGAAGCCTGGCAGTGCTGCAGTCCATGGGGTCACAAAGGGTGGACTGACTCAGTGACTGAACTGAACTGAGCGGATGTTCCAGTATCTCCTGGTTTATAGTCTGTGGTAGCTTGAATAGAATTTATATCCTACTGTTGTGTGAAAATTATATAAATCTTAATTATGTTGAATTGAATCAGAGTGCTTTTTAAGGTCTACTATACCCTTCTATTTTTCTGTCTATTCTATTACTTTTTGAGAGTTTTATATTGAAACTCCAACTAAAAATTCTTAATTTATCTGCTTAAAAAATAATTATATGCTGAAACTCTGTTTAACTTTGTTCTGTATTTTCTAAATCTCCTCTAAATGTGTTGTCATACTTTCATAGTTTTAAAAATAAAAAACTATGAAAACTCAACAATTTTTTAGAGATCATCCAGTCCTACTTCTTTCCCTCATACTTTCATCGTTTTAAACATAAAAAACTATGAAAACTCAACAATTTTTTAGAGATCATCCAGTCCTACTTCTTTCCCTTATAGTTGAAAACACTGAGTGCTCTTGAGATTATAAATGTAAGAAGTTGCATGGTGATAGAAACTGCATTTTTTGACTCCTAAGTTCTGATTTTTTTTTACTGTCTCTTGAATATTATGAAATTTAAATCTATAATATAAAAATTATCTTATTTTCACTTTAAATTCTCATTGGAAGTAAGCGAATTCGGTATTGTAGTCATAGTCATTGTTCACAAGTGATAGATCAGGACTTCCCTGGTAGCACAATGGATAAGAGTCCCCTCCCAATGCAGGAGAAACGGGTTTGGTCTCTTATCTGGGAAGATTCCACATGATGCAAAGCAGCTAAGCCCATGCACCACAGCTACAGAAGCCCTCACACTTGGAGCCTGTAAGCCCACAGGCTGCACCTCCTGAAGCCCAAGTGCCTAGAGCTTGTGCTCAGCAACGAGCAGCCACCACAGCAGGAAGTCTGCACCACAGCCACGAGTAGCCCACTCACCACAGCTAAAGAAGTCCCCTGTGAAGCAACGGAACCCATTGCAGCTGCTAACTAATCAAAAAGAAGGAGATATCATCTAGAAATGGGCATGACGAAAATTGAAATTATAATGTTGAAATTCCCCAAGTGTAAAGATAGTGGTACAGATACTTTGCTCAAACTCAGAAGAGTTGCGTCATCTGGGTTAGTCTGTATTTAAAATGTATGTGCTTTCTATAACAACAGTGTTGGAGAGCAAAATAATAATGACAACTTTTTTGTTTGGAGGAGCAATCATTATTTTTCTCAGTTGCATACAAACAATAAAAGCAATTTCTATTATAAGTAGCCATTTGTCCTCATTCCTATTCTGTATGTATTTATTCACACTGTCTCATTAAATTCTGAGATTATTCAGAACTCCTTGGATATGTTGTAATTTTACCATCTGGGATACATCAGTCATAAAATACATATACATTGTAATAAAAACTGATGCTTCATAAGAATTCATATTGGCTATACTTCATATCTGGAGAAGGCAGTGGCAACCCACCCCAGTACTCTTGCCTGGAAAATCCCATGGACGGAGGAGCTTGGTGCAGGCTACTGTCCATGGGGTCACAAAGTGTTGGACACGACTGAGCGATTTGACTTGACTTTCTGTACTCCATATCTAAGACCTTTGTTCTGTTGAACAATGGAACTGTGTAATATTTCAATTCAAAAAAATTGATCTTGTTTTCTAATTTTTTTCAGGCTCTGCTTTAACATTAAAGTAACGTTTATGGAATGCCGAAATCTTTGGAGAATTTATGTAAAATCCATGTTATTTATTTAGTGCATGAGTTTCACTTTAATGCTACAAATATCTATAATAATCATACTGTATTAAGTTATTTAGAACAATTTGGTGGGGTTCTACAGACCTTGGTGGTCTTATTAAATTCCATATAACTAGTAATTGTTGTGATGTATTATGACAGATAAAAAATTGCTCACTAGCCCCTTTCTCATCTGTTAATATATTTAACTCATGCCAGATGCTTCACAGATACAGAGAAGAAATAGAGAAAAATTAGGGAAGTGATATGAATGCTTCCTGAATGTAAAATACTATTCAGGGATTGGGGGATCAACAGACAGAAAACAATGTTTCTAATATCAAATCATTTTTTACTGAAGATTCAAAATAATATCCCTGTCCTTGGAGAGGATACAATCAAGCGGTGGGAATTAGGTAGTAAACATCATTGTAATATGTCACACAATATTGTAAAACCAGAAGTTAAGAGGACGTGAATGTCAAGCACGGAGAAACTGCAACTGGTTGAGGACTTCCAAGAAGACTTCTTGAAAGGCATGGTATTTGAGGTGGGTCTTGAAAGTAGGCAATTTACAAGTTATACTAGAGTAAGGAGGATACATGAGCAAAGATAAAGAGAATACATTGGATATTTTGGGGGAATGACATAATGTAAATTGATGCTGTTCAGAAGGATGAATAGTGATGCTTGCTAGCTACCATTTAATGAACACCTGTATGCTCTGCTTCTTGCCACATAGCCTGCATGCATCATTTTATAGAACTTTCTGAATATGAGGTAGTGTTAGTATTATTCCCACTTTCCAGATGGAAAGATATGAAATGATTTACTGAAGGTCATACAACTATTAAATTGATGTTTTTATATCTTAGTCTAAATCTGACTGGTAATAAAATTCATAATCTTAAGTATTTCACTATAGAGTTACATTGTGGAAAATTGAAAGTGGGGACATTATTTCCAACTATGTTAGCAGTGGCAAACTATACATTTTTAGCAAAAGTACCAATTATTTTGAGTTTCTAAGATTAATCTCTTATTGATGAGTTGAAATAATTAATATGGGGAGAGAGAGAGTAGACAGATTGGTTAGTAGGCTATTTCAGTTCAGTTCAGTCCCTCAGTCATGTCTGACTCTTTGTGACCCCATGAATCACAGCACACGAGGCCTCCCTGTCCATCACCAACTCCCAGAGTTTACCCAGACTCATGTCCATCAAGTCAGTTATGCCATCCAGCCATCTCATCCTCTGTCGACCCCTTCTCCTCCTGCCCCCAATCCCTCGCAACATCAGGATCTTTTCCAATGAGTCAGCTCTTCACATGAAGTGGCCAAAGTATTGGAGTTTCAGCTTTAGCATCATTCCATCCAGTGAACACCCAGGACTGATCTCCTTCAGGATGGACTGGTTGGATCTCCTTGCAGTCCAAGGGACTCTCAAGAGTCTTCTCCAACACCACAGCTCAAAAGCATCAATTCTTTGGCACTCAGCTTTCTTCACAGTCCAACTCTCACATCCATACATGACCACAGGAAAAACCATAGCCTTGACTAGACGGACCTTAGTCGACACAGTAATGTCTCTTTTGAATATGCTATCTAAGTTGTTCACAACTTTACTTCCAAGGAGTAAGCGTCTTTTAATTTCATGGCTTCAGTCACCATCTGCAGTGATTTTGGAACCCCCAAAATAAAGTCTGCCACAGTTTCTACTGTTTCCCCATCTATTTGCCATGAAGTGATGGGACCGGATACCGTGGTCTTAGTTTTTTGAATGTTGAGAAAGTTTAAGCCAACTCTTTCACTCTCTTCTTTCACTTTCATCAAGAGGCTTTTTAGTTCCTCTTCACTTTCTGCCATAAGGTGGTGTCATCTGCATATCTGAGGTTATTGATATTTCTCCTGGAAATCTTGATTCTAGCTTGGGCTTCTTCCAGCTCAGCGTTTCTCATGATGCACTGTGCATATAAGTTAGATAAGCAGGGTGACATATTCCTTTCCCTATTTGGGACCAGTCTGTTGTTCCATGTCCAGTTCTAACTTGCTTTCTGACCTACATATAGGTTTCTCTGGAGACAGGTCAGGTGGTCTGGTATTCCCATCTCTTTCAGAATTTTTCCACAGTTTATTGTGATCCACACAGTCAAAAGGTTTTGGCATCGTCAATAAAGCAGAAATAGATGTTTCTGTGGAACTCTCTTGCTTTTTCGATCCAGTGGATGTTGGCGATTTGATCTCTGGTTCCTTTGCCTTTTCTAAAACCAGTTCACGGTTCACATATTGCTGAAGCCTGGCTTGCAGAATTTTGAGCATTACTTTACTAGCATGTGAGATGAGTGCAGTTGTGTAGTAGTTTGAGCATTCTTTGGCATTGCCTTTCTTTGGGATTGGAATGCCAGTTTAGGCTATTTAGAGCAGTCTAAATGAACTGGTGAGGAACTGAGATGTGTTTGTAGACATAAGATTAGAAAGGGGGAAACACACAAACACTTTTTATGACCAGCCTTGATAGCATATTGAAAAGCAGAGACAATACTTTGCCAACAAAGGTCCATCTAGTCAAGGCTTTGGTTTTTCCAGTAGTCATATATGGATGTCAGAGTTGGACTGTGAAGAAAGCTGAGTGCCGAAGAATTGATGCTTTTGAACTGTGGTGTTGGAGAAGACTCCTGAGAGTCCCTTGGACTGCAAGGAGATCTAACCAGTCCATTCTAAAGGAGATCAGTCTTAGGATTTCTTTGGAAGGAATGATGCTAAAGCTGAAACTCCAGTACTTTGGCCACCTCATGTGAAGAGTTGACTCATTGGAAAGGACTCTGATGGTGGGAGGGATTGGGGGCAAGAGGAGAAGGGGACGACAGAGGATGAGATGGCTGGATGGCATTACCGACTCAATGGACATAAGTTTGAGTGAACTCCGGGATTTGGTGATGGACAGAGAGGCCTGGCGTACTGGGATTCATGTGGTCGCAAAGAGTCAGACACGACTGAGCGATTGAACTAAACTGAACTGAACTAACAAAATGACAACTATTTCAATGGAGTGGATAACGAAGTAGGCATTTTCAAAGTTGACCCTTGCCGACATTTGAATCTAGGTAACAGAGAGATGGATGGTTGGATGACATCTGCGATGCAGTGGACATGAGTTTGAGTAGACTCCAGGAGTTGGTGATGGACACAGGGAAGCTGGAAACAACTGAGCAACTGAACTGAACATAACAGTAATGTGCAAGGGAAACTTCACATTCAAAACTTTGAAGGAAAATAAAACTCAATTTGGCCCAAGTTCAGTGTGCTTGAGTAAATCCAGGTGTCAAAATTACATAGAATATAGATGTGCTGGTGAGACTTGAGATGGAATTCAGGGATTGAGGTGATTTGGTAGCCCATATGCAAGGGAGAGAGAGTGGAAGCTATTTGAGTGTAATCTCCAAGGACGAAAATGTCAGTGAAGTTTGAAGACAGAGCCTTAGAAAGACTTATTCAGAGTCTTGGGAGAGGAAGAGCAACTGGTCCAGGAATCAGTAGTGGTTAGAGGTTTAAGAGTAAGCCTTTGGATTAGGTGATTATAAAACCTTTGGTTTCCTTTAAAAGAAACTTAGCAAAAACCAGGTGGTCAAGCATTAAGAGTTGAATAGATGTCTAGGATTTATGGTACCTAGTTTATACTCTCACTTTTTGTTATGTGACTCTGGAATTTTCTCTAGAGGAATAGACTCAAATTTCATATTGTGTATCTAGCTAACACAATTTTAACACACATTTTAAAATCAAGACCCAGAAGTCTGTATTATTTCTGTTCACCAAACCTCAAACTTGCCCCATATTTGTGTCCCCCTACTTGGTTATTAACTCCACTTTTCATCTGTTTACTCAAATGGATGTCTAAGATTTATGTGCCACTGTCTTCCCTTACCACTAAGACCCTTCTCCTTGCTTTCAAAACATTTTAAAAAATGTTTGACTGATTATTGCTATAGACTGAATGGTTGTGTCCCCCCATAAAACATGATGATAACAGGAAGTGTTAGGATGGTATTGGGCAGGTGATAATGTAGTGAAGGCAGAGCTTTCATGAATAGAATTAATTCACTTTTATAAAAAGAGAACCCCCCAAAGTACCTTGCCCATTCCTTGAAATGAGGTTACTATAAAAAGCAGCCATTTATGAACCAGCAGTGGGTGCTTTCTAGATACCAGATATATCAGTGCCTTGATCTTGGATTTCTCAGCCTCCAGATCTGTGAGAAATAAATTTCTGTTGTTTATAAGTCACCCGGTCTGGTATTTTTGTTATAGCAGTCCAAACAGACAGAAATGGTATTGAGAAAAGGGGATGCTGCTGTAATATGTAAAAATGTGGAAATGGCTTTGAAATTGGGTAAAAGGTAGAGGCTGGAAGAGTTCTGAGATTCATTCTAGAAAAAGCCTGTGCTGTGCTAAGTTGCTTCAGTCATGTTTGACTCTTTGTGACACTATGGTCATAACCCACGAGACTCCTTTGTCCATGGAATTCTCTAGGCAAGAATACTGTAGTGAGTTGCCATGCCCTCCTCCAGAGAGAAAAAGTCTGCATTGCCACAAATGAATAGATTGTTAAGGGCAACTGTGATGTGAGCCCAGAAAGAAAAGGTGAGAACTGTAGAAAAGCTTCAGTCTTCTTGGAGAATACCCAAGTAATTTTGAACAGAGTTTTGATAGAAACGTGGACAGTAAAGGGGGCATTTTGATGAGGTCTCAGGTGGAAATGAGGAGCATGTTATTGTGCAATGGAGAAAAAATGGTCCTTGTGATACAGTGGCAGAAACTTGGCTGATTTGTGTTCATATATAGTGTTTCATGAAAGGTAGAATTTGTGAGTAATGAAAGTGAATATGTAGCTGAGGAAATATCCAAGCAAGGCTTTGAAGGTACAGCTTAGCCTCGTTTAACAAGGTAAAATAATAAGTTCCTTTATCTCCGTTGTACTGTGGCGCTGTGGGCCAGGGCCACCATCATGGCACTGGGCCAGTAAAGCCCAGCTGAGCCACAGGCGCTTGACTCACAACCTTTGAGAGCTACTGAGTGGGCTGCTTTCAAAGCCATATGGAACAAGACCTGCTATATCCTATAGGGCCCAACCCCGAACCTGGCAAAACTATGTGGTTACCTACCCTAGGAGGTCTGGAAGGGGTCCACAGCCCCGGTGTGCCTGGAGGGAGAGCATAGAGCCAAAGAGTATTATCCAGAATTAATGTTTAGACTTGCTTGGAACCTTTCATTCCTTTCTTTTTTATTTCTCCCTTTGGAAAGAGAGTGTCTGTCCTATGCCTGTCCCACCACTGTATTTTGGAAGCAGAGAACACGTTTAATTTCACAGGCTCACAAATGGAGAGGAATTTGCCTCAAGATGAATCATGCATTCAGTCTCACCCATGTCTGATTTAGGTGATATTTAGAGGAGACTTTGGACTTCAGATTTTTTTGGATTGATGCTGGAAGCAGTTAAAACTTCTGGGAATGGAATAAATGTATTTTTCATGTGAGAGGAATGTGAATTTGGGGGCCAGAGATGGAATGCTATAGACTGAATATTTGTGTCACCTCAAATTCATATTGAAACCTAATCCTCAACGTGATGTTATTAGAAGGTAGATGCAGTGGGTGGTGATTAAATCATAAAGACAGATTAGTATCCTTATGAAAGAGGTTCCAGAGTGATAGTACTCTTGTTATCCCTAGAGTAGTGGTTAACTAATTTGCAAATTAAAAAGTGGTAGAGTTGTCTGACTGAAAATTGAGTGTATGTAACCATTCATAACTATTGCATTAAACGAATGAATGAATAAACTAATAGCCCAAACATGACTGCCTAATTTTGAATAGGCATTCAATGTTTTCTATTTTCCAAAATATAATTTTTAAATTTTCTTTTGAATTATCTAGCATAGTATATTAGCTAAGTTATGAGATAAAAAGTTGAAAACAGAAGTTAAGTAAGGCGAGTATACTCAGCACAGCTCTGCATTTGTCATCCTGTCTTTAAACTGAAATGTGGACTCCTATCCCTATGATTTTATAGGGCGTCCCGCAGACTCCAGCCCTCTCTCACCACAGTTTCTTTCTCCTCTTCATTTGTACCTTCTGTGCAGATAGTAATCATGTTCTACTTTCTTTTATATTCCTTAATAGGTTGGTGAAAAAGTAATTGTGGTATTGAAACATGAATTTTAAATCATTAAAACCAGGCTGAAACACATCTTAATCAAAATAGGAAACATTACATTCAACACGGTTTTGCCAATAAGAAATAAGTTTGTTTATTCTTGTAGCATAAAAATCCATGCTTTGAAATTCCATGAACTCTTGGAAAGCATTTTCTGCCTTCTGCTGGTTATGGAAGCATTTTCTCTGCAAAAAGTTGTCAAGATTCTTGAAGAAATGGTAGTCGCTTGGTGAGAGGTGAGGTGAATATGACAGATGAGTCAAAACTTTGTAGCCCAATTTGTTCAACTTTTGAAGTATTGGTTGTGCTATATGTGTGGTTGGGTGTTGTCATGCAGAAAAATTGGGCCCATTCTATCCACCAATGCCAGCTGCAATCATTGCAGTTTTTGATGCATCTTACCAATTTGCTGAGCATACTTCCCAGATGTAATGGTTTTGCCTGGATTGAGAAAGCTATAGTGGATCAAATTGGCAGATCCCAAACAGTGACCTGACCTTTTTTTCATTGCAAGTTTAGCTTTGAAAAGTGCTTTGGAGCTTCTTCTTGGTCAAGCCACTGAACTAATCATTGCTGATTTTCATATAAAATCCACTTTTCATTATTCATCACAATCCAGTCAGGAAATGGTTCATTGTTGCTACGTAGAGTAAAAGAAGATGACACTTCAAAATGACGATTTTTCTTTTTCGTCAGCTCACAAGACACCCACTTATCAACCCTTTTCACCTTTCCAATTTGCTTCAAATGCTGGATGACCATAGAATGGTTGATGCTGAGTTCTTTGGCAACTTCTCATGTAGTTGTAAGAGAATCAGTTTTGATGATCCTCTCAATTGGTCATTGTCAGCTTCCAGTGGCCGGCCACTGCGCTCTTTCATCTTCAAGGCTCTCATTTGCTCTGCAAAACTTCTCAAATTACCACTGCAGAGTATGTTTGTTAGCAGTTCCTAGGCCAGGTGTGTTGCTGATGTTGCAAATTGTCTCCGTAACATGTTGTTTATGACCCATTTTAAACTCAATAAGAAAATCACTCGAATTTGCTTTTTGTCTAACGTCATTTCCTTAGTCTAAAATAAACATAAAATAAACAGCAAGTAATAAGTCATTAGCAAAAAAAGCAAAGCAATAAATGAGCATTAAAGTGATGTATAACATAATCACATTTATATAAGAATATATTCCAGTATCGAACAGCAAAATTCAACAATCCCAAACTGCAGATTACTTTTGCATCAACCTAAATACTTTATTTGTATTTTTGGTATTTTCTTCAATATGCTATTTCTTTGTAGAAGCATGTTTTAGTATTCATTTGTTTATTTACTTTTGGCTGAGCTGGGTCTTCATTGCTTCGCAGGGGTTTTCTGTAGTTTCAGACAGTGGGGGCTACTCTCTGGTTGCTGTGTGCAGGCTTCTCACTGCAGGGGCTTCTGTTGGTGCAGAGCATGGGCTGTAGGGCACAGGGGCTTCAGTAGTTGCTGCGTGTGATCGTTGTTGCAGCTTGCAGGCTCCAGAGCACAGGCTTAGTAGTTGTGGCCCAAGGGCTTAGTTGCCCCACAACATGTGAGATCTTCCCAGACCAGGGATCAAACTGGTGTCTCCTGATTCATTTGTTTATTTACTTTTGGCTGAGCTGGGTCTTCATTGCTTCGCAGGGGTTTTCTGTAGTTTCAGACAGTGGGGGCTACTCTCTGGTTGCTGTGTGCAGGCTTCTCACTGCAGGGGCTTCTGTTGGTGCAGAGCATGGGCTGTAGGGCACAGGGGCTTCAGTAGTTGCTGCGTGTGATCTACGTTGTTGCAGCTTGCAGGCTCCAGAGCACAGGCTTAGTAGTTGTGGCCCAAGGGCTTAGTTGCCCCGCAACATGTGAGATCTTCCCAGACCAGGGATCAAACTGGTGTCTCCTGCATTGCAAGGTGATTCTCAACCACTGGGCCACTAGGAAAGCCCTGTAGAAATATTTTTAAAATCACTTCACTTTGTGAGGAAAATTCTGGATAATATAATCTGTATATATGTTCTACCTAGTTAAATATAGCTGATGTGGCAATAATTTTGAAAACCAACCAAATGCTGGAGAAAAAGTAATAGAAATAATGAGAATCTGGTTTCAAAAGAGTAAGTATTTCACAACCTCTATTATACATCCTATTAGCCTGGATAAACTATCAAATCTAAAATACCAAGAGGTTTAAGTTTGACACAATTGAAAATGAGTATCACTACTTAAATAATAATGACATTTTCTTGGTATTAATTTATCTTCTCAGTATTATCCACTGACTTCCTAAGAAAATCTGAAAACTTTATCTACCATTTAAAAGTAATCTTTTAATCCCCTTAGCATTTTATAATAGGCCATCATAGTGGATTTTCCTAAGCTTTCCACTGGTGCAGCACAGTGAACTTAGAGTGCTTTCTCCAGTGGTTTCAGGATGGACAGAATCCTAGGCAATTGAGTGATAGTAATATCATGTTCTGCTTTCTTTTATACCTCTTAACTTTCATTATTTGTTATTAGTATTCTCTTCAATATGCTCTTTCTTTGTAGGAATATTTTAAAGTGACTTCACTCTTGAGGAATAATCTAGATGATATAGCCTGTAGGTCTTTTTAGCTAGTTAAAAGGAACTGCAGTTTGGTAAAAGTAAATGGATCACTGAAGGGCACCAGATACTTTACATGTGGTGCCTCCCATCTTTCCAGCAGGAAGCCTCACATCCCGTTTAGAACATATGACCTGCTTTTATATGGTCTTAGTGAGGGTTCTAGTATCAATTTGATATTAAATACTAAAAAATCCTCTTTTTCTTATAAATAATAAATAGAAGGTTCTTAAATGAATTTGTAATGGATTATCTCACTGTTTGTAGAACTGTCCTCCAACTCCTTACCCTCGGGTTAGTTGTCCCAATGCCTGCTTTAGACTTATGAGTCTCCCTCATCTCTCTTCATATTTGAACTTGGGGTTGGTAGCCCTTTACCAGTGTTATCTCCTTATACTGTTACCAAATCGCAAGTCTGTGTGCCCGATACACAGTGAGGCTCATCAATACTAAAACATTAGAGTTTGGAACAGAGAAAGGTTTATTACAGATTTATACAAAGAGATGGGTGGCTCATGCCCGAAGAACCACAAAGTTACTGAAAACTTTGAACAAACCTCTTTAAAAGCAAAAGGTCAGGGAGAGGCAAACCCTAACCTCCTTTGCTGTTGAGGTCAGGTCACGGTGAGGTAACAGTCAGGTAATGGTATTCTTGTCAGTCTCTACCAGACAACTTTTATTCTCGGTCCTGACAAAAAAAGTGCAGGGTCTTAAGGTACAACTTTCACCTCCAAGGTCCCAGTCCTGCCTAAGAAAAGGTGGATCGCAGTTGGCAGCTCCTGTAGGGCCAGGTCCCCACATCCTGCCGAGCTTCCATTGCTGAGGGAGCCAGGTGCCCAACTCAGCTGGTCTCGTCTCCTCAGACCCCCCAAATGGGGAAGACCAGGTCTCAGACAGTGTGACCCAGGCAGCAAGTCGCAGAGACAGGGGAGGGAGAGTAGTTCACTGCTGCCTCAAGGACTGGGACGAGGCCAGTGGGTGCCTTAGTGAGGGCGCTGGAGCCCTGCAGGATGTAGTCCCCAGTCTGTTCCCGGGACACTCCACCTCACCTGTTGGCCCATAGCTAGGTGAGCTGGAGGGCCTCCAGGAGAAGGCCTGAATCTGCCTCTTACCTCGCTCTCCACCTCATGACCCCCCCACTCCTCTGTTGTCTAAATCCCCTCACTAACTCATTATTTTGACAGTTGGTTGCTTGTTGGCAGGGCCCACTGCTGCACTGTTCAGTGGCTGAGTGGACCCCTAACGGGCACTCATTAACAGCTGTTGAATGGGTGAGGCCCACTGAGGCCCTGACTAATAGGTGAACAGGACACATTGCCTGGTAACAGGACACGAAGTACAGATGCACAGCAGTGGCTGCTGTGCTAAGGACTGAGGTCACTGCACTCTGTTACAACAAGTTAGAGATATTACTATTACTATTTAAAATTTCCTAGAGCTCATTAAAAGTAAAGAAAACAAAATACAAAGTACGTCAGCAAGATAGCAGAGTGAATACAAGGCATCAGACTGTTCTTCCTCCCACAGATGCACTGAATGAGCAGCTCCACGCAGATCAGTTCCTTTGGAGAGAAATACAGAAGCTAGTTTAGTTCCTCCTGTGGCTTCCCTGGTGGCTTAGAGGTTAAAGCATCTTCCTGGAATGAGGGAGAGCCAGGTTCGATCCCTGGGTCAGGAAGATCCCTTAGAGAAAGAAAATGGCAACCCACTCCAGTACTCTTGCCTGGAGAATCCCATGGAGGGAGGAGCCTGGTAAGCTACAGTCCATGGGGTCGCAAAGAGTCGGACACAACTGAGGGACTTCACTTCACTTCACTTCAATTCACTTAGTTCCTCCTACACATTGAGGTGACTGAGGAAATAACCACACTGAAATGAGTAGGAAAAGCTAAGATACATTCATGCCATATACCTTTAGTTTAACTGTGGAGGAACCCAGCAGTTTCTTCCTGAGAAACAGATGGTTTGGACCACACAGCTAGTTCCTCAGCTTTTATGGCTGGTACCCAAGGGACCAGCTCCCAGATCACCTAGCTCTGAGAGTCAGTGGGAATCTGCATTTGTGCATCCAGCGGGACCGTGTTAAGCAAACAGATGGTTTTAAACAGAAGTGCAGACACTTAACCTTGGCTCTACCCTTGGACTCAACACAGAGGGGCCAGAATAAAACACAAAATTACCGTTTTCTCCGTGGAAGGAATTTAACTGCATACTTTTCTAGTTGCTGCCCAAGAATTGGGCTTCTAACCAGCTTGCATCTGGAAGCTGATTGTCCTCTTCCAGGAGCCTGAAAGGGCTTGTGAGCACTTTCCTCTCCCTCTCTCCAGTTATAAAAGTGAGTGTCCAGCTTCTTTCTGGAAGGAGCTTGTCTGTGCATCTAGCACCCCAGCTTTTATGACTGTCACTCAAGGGACTGGCTCCCAAATCACCTAGCTTAGAGCCAAAAGGGCTTGGCATTCACAGTCCCTTTTCACCATAGAAAACAAGTAAGCAATTTCTAACAGATATGTAAGCACGTCCTGCCAGGCTTATCACAGAGAGAGCAGGCAAAAACACAAGTCTCAGTTTTCCCTAGAAGGGATTTGACTATATACTTTTTCAACTACTGCCTAATGGTTCTAATTAATCTGCTTCTGGGAGCTAATGGGGCACATAATTAGTAGTAGTTCTGTGAAATCCTGAATGGACATGGGGAAACTGGGGTGAGACGAGAGAAGGCAGAAGATCAAACAGAAGAAAGGATCAATGAGCTTGAAGATAGTTCACTGGAAATCATACAGTCAGTGGAGCAAAAAGAACAGAAAAAAGTGAAGACAGGGAGTGGAATAATATATTGAAAGTTCTAAAAGAACTTATGAAAGAAAGAAAACTGCCAATCAAGAATAGTGTTTCTGGCAAAGTTGTTCCTCAGAATTGGTGGAGAAATAGAGATATTGTTAAAAGGTGAAGGAATTCATCATCATTAAACCTGCCTTACAAGAAATGCTAAAGGAATTCTTCAAGCTGAAATGAAAGGATGCTAATTAGGAATATGAAAATGTAAAAGTATAAAACTCACTGATACAGGTAAATATAAAGTTGTATTAAAAATAATATATGATGGTATTATGTAAATCACATATAGCTCTGATATAAAGGTAAAAAGACAAAAGTATTGAAAATCTCTGTAGATAAAATAATTTTGGGGCTTCCGTAATAGCTCAGGTGGTAAATAATCTGCCTGCAATGAAAGAGATTCCGGTTCAATTCCTGGGTTGGGAAGATCCCCTGGAGAAAGGGATAGGCTACCCACTCCAGTATTCTTGGGCTTCCCTGGTGACTCAGCTGGTAAAGAATCCTCCTACAGTGTGGGAGATCTGGGTTCAATCCCTGGGTTGGGAAGCCTGGAGAAGGGAACAGCTACTCACTCCAATATTTTGGCCTGGAGAATTCAATTGACTGTATACTCTATGCGGTAGCAAAGTGTCAGACACTTAAATGATTTTTATTGGACACATAATATGGAAAGGTGTAAACTGTGACATCAGAACATAAAAGGGGACAGAGAGTAAACATGAAGAGCTTTTGTATATTATTGAAGTTATCAGCTTAAAATGAACTATTATGATTGTAGGATGTTTTAGGCAAGCCTCAAAGCAAAACCCTTTGGTAGATACGCAAAAGGTAATGCAAAAGGAATCCAAGTATACCACTACAGAAGAAGAAAAATATCTATAAAACACTTAGAAAAAAATTGGCAAAGGGGCAGTAATAAGCTTTTACCTGTTAAAAATTACTCCAGATATAAATGGACTAATTCTCTAATCACAGACTGAAAGTGAAGGTAAGGAAAAAGATACTCCACACAAATGAAAACCACAAGAGACCCAGGAACCCAGAAATAGCTATTCTTATATAAAACAGAAGTGAAAAATGTAAAAAGAGTCAGGGTTGCTATACAATGATAAAGAGATCAACTCATCAAGAAAATATAATAACTGAAAATATTTATACACCCAGTATTGGAGCATCTAAATATATAAAGCAAATATCCAAAGAGAGAAATGGACAGCAGTACAGCAATAATTAAAATTGAAATTAAAAGATGCATGCTCCTTGATAGAACAGCTGTGACAAACCTAGACAGTGTATTAAAAAGCACAGATATCACTTTGCTGACAAAGGTCCATATAGCCAAAGCTATGGTTTTTCCAGTAGTGTATGGATGTGAGAACTGGACCATGAGGAAGGCTGAGTGCCGAGAAAGTAATATTTTTGAACAACACAATAATAGGGGATTTCATTACCTGACTTTGAGCAATGAATAGATCATCCAGACAGAAAATCAGTAAGAAAACTTTGGACTTAAATTATGCTTCAGATGAGAATTCCACAGATGTATACAGAACATTCTATCTAATAGCAGCACAATGCACTTTCTTCTTAAATGTACATGGAGTATTTTTCAGGATATATCATATTCCAATACTATCAGGTATCTTTTCTGACCATAATGGTGTGAAACTAGAAATCAATAACAGGGGGAAAACTGGAAAATTGATAAATACATAGAGATTAAACAACATGCTCCTGAAAAACCAGTTGGTCAAAGAAGAAATCAGAAACCTGAAAATGTCATGAGACAAAATGAAATACAACATGCTAAAATAATGGGATATTGCAGAAACAGTTCTAAGGGGGAAGTTTATAATGATAAATGTTTACATTAAGAAGAAAGACCTCACACAAACTAACTTTACACTAGAAGGAACTAGAAAAAAGAGCTACTAAGCCTAAATTTAGTTGGAGGAGGAAATAACAGAAATCAAAAATAAATGAAAGATTAAAATAATAGAAAAAGATCAGTGAAAGTAAGAGTTGGTTTCTTGATAAAAGACACAAAACTTTAGCTAGACTAGCAGGGGAAAAAAAAGACTCAAAATCATAAGTGAAAGAGACTTTATAGCTGAGCCACAGAAACACAAAGGATCCTAAGAGACTATGACAAACAATTAGATGCTAACAAATTGAATAATTTAGAAGAATGGATAAATTCCTAGAAGCATATAACCTCCTAAGACTGAATCAGAATGAAATAGATTAGAACAGATAACAAGTAAGGTGATTGAATCAGTAATCTAAAATTCTCCCAACAGAAAAGTTCAGAACCAGATGACTTTATTGGCAAGTTCTATAAAAAATTTAAGAGTAATTAGTGGGAATTCCTTCTCAACCTCTTTCAAAAAATTGAAGAGAACAACTCCAAATACATTTTACAAACCCAGAATTAACTTGATACCAACATCTAAAAGAGCACCACTAGAAAAGAGAACATCAGACTAGTATACCCGATGAACATACATGCAAAAATCCTCAATTTTCTAGCAAACAATTGAGGAGCACATAGAAAGTATCATACACCAGGAGCAAGTAGAATTTATTCATAAGATGCGTGGATGGTTTAACACTTTCAAATGAATAAACATGATACACCCCAGTGAAGGGAAAGGTAATCAAATATTGTCATCTGAGTAGATGGAGAGAAAGCATTTGACAAAAGTTAATGTCTCTTGATGATGAAAACTCGACAGATTAGATATAGAAGGATTATATTTCAATAAAATGATGACTATGTAACAAGCTCACAGGTAACGTGCTCATTGGTGAAAAACTTAAAGCTTTTATCTAAGACCAGCAACAAGGCCAGGGTGCCCACTCACACTGCTGTTATTCAGTGTGGCACTAGAATTTCTAGCCAAGACAGGCAAGAAAGAGAAATAAAAAATGTCCATATCTGGAAGGAAGAAGTAAAATTTTCTCTGTTTGTAGAATACATGATTTCATATATAGAAAACCCTGAAGACTCCACTAAAAAATTGTTGAAACTAATAAATGAACTCAAATTTGTAAGATACAAAACCAACCAACAGAAATGAGCTGCATTTCTATACACTGACAACAAAGTAGCTGAAAAAGAAATGAAAATAATTAATTTACAGTTGTGTCCAAAAAATGCTTAGTAATAAAGTTGAGGTGAAAGAGCTATAAACTGAAAACTGTAAACATAGATGAAAGAAACATAAGGCAAAAATAAGTGAAAGGTATCCCATATTCATAGATTAGAAGAATTTATATTTTTAAAATGTCCATATAACCTAAAGTACAGATTCTGTTCAATCCCTATCAAAATGCCAGTGACATTTTCACAGAAATAGAAAAAATCCTAAAATTTGTATGTAACCATAAAACTCCAAATAGCTAAGCAATCTTGAACAAAAAGAGGAAAGTTGGAGGCATTCTACTTCCTGATTTCAAACTATTTTACAAATTGTAGTGATCAAAGGGGTATGGTATCAGCATTAAAAACAGAGAAATCAGTGGAACAGAATGCATAGCCCAGAAATAAACCCAGGTATATAGAGGTCAGCCAGTTTTAAACAAAGGTACTGAATAGGGAAAAGACAGTCCCTTCATTAAATTGTCTTGGAAAACTGGGTGTTCATATGCAAAAGAATGAAATTGAATCCTTAACTTAAACTGTACACAAAAATAAACTTGAAATTTATTTTTGGATTAAAGATCAAAACCAAACTGTAAAATTCCTAGAAGGAAATTTAGAGGAAAAGTTTCTTGAGATTGATTTTATCAATGATTCTTTGGATCTGACACCAAAAGCATAGGCAGCAAAAGTAAAAATAAAGTAGGACTACATCAAATTAAACTGTTTCTTTGTAGCAAGAGACAATTAGTTAAATGAAAAATAGCCTGCAGAATGGGAGAAAATATTTGTAAACATTTAAAAAACTGATTAATATCCAACATATATAAGGAACTCATACGGCTGACACAATCAAAACATTTAAATCTTAAAATGGGCCATTTTTCTAAAGAAGCAATATGGCCATTGGGTATATGAAAAGATGCTTCACATCAGTAATCATCAGGGAAAAGCAAATCAAAATCACAATTAGCTAGCACTTCACACCTTTTAGGATGGCTGTTATCAAAAAGTCAAAAGATAATAGAGACTGATGAGGATGTGAATCCCCTGGAAACTTGTAGGTAGGAATACAAAATGCTGCTGGTGCCATAGAAAACAATAAAGAGGTCTCCTCAAAAGATTAAAAATAGAACTACCGTGTGATTCAGCTACCCCACTTCTGGGTATTTATCTAAGATAACTGAAATCAGGATCTCCAAGACATATTAGTACTCCCATGTTTATAGCAGTACTATTTACAGTAGCCAAGATATGGAAACAACCTAAGTGTTAATCAATGGAGAAATAAATAAGACATACAATGGAATGCTGTTCAGCCTTAAATGAGGAGAATGTTCTGCAACATGCATAACATGGATTAACCTGGGGGGCATTCTGCTAAGTGAAATAAGCCAGTCACAGAAAGACAAATACTGTATGATTCCACTTATATCTAAAATAATCAAGTTCATATAATCAAAGAGTGGAATGATTTCCATGGGTGAGGAAAGTGGTGAAGTAGGGAGTTCTAAATTAGCAGGCATAAAGCTTTAAGTAAGAAAGATGAGTAAATGATAGAGATCTTCTATACAACATTCTACCCATAGTCAGCAATACTCTTTAAATGCACTTTAAAATTATTAAAAGGGTAGATCTCATATTGAGTACTTACCAAAATATAATAAAATTAATAAAGTTTAAAAAAGACTTAAAATGAAGCATCAACTCAAAGAGAAAAAGATAAGCTCAACAAAGAATGCCCAAAGAAAACAGAAGGAAGGAAAGAATAAAGGACAGCTATTAAGGTGAAAGAGAAGAGTGAAAAACATTCAAAAAACCATATCATGGCATCTGATTCCATGATTTCATGGCAGATAGATGGGGAAACAATGGAAATAGTGACAGACTTTATTTTCTTCGTCTCCAAAATCACTGCAGATGGAGACTGCAGTCGTGAAATTAAAAGATACTTGCTCCTTGAAAGAAAACCTTTGACCAACCTAGACAGCATATTAAAAAGCAGAGACACACTTTGCTGATAAGGACCATCTAGTCAAAACTATGATTTTTCCAGTAGTCATGTATGGATGTGAGAGTTGGACTACAAAAAAAGCTGAGTGCCAGAGAATAGGTGCTTTTGAACTGTGGTGCTGGAAAAGACTCTTGTGAGACTGAAAGGAGATCAAACCAGACTTCCTAAAGGAAATCAGTCCTGAATATTCATTGGAAGGGCTGATGCTAAACCTGAAACTCCAATACTTTGGCTGCCTGATGGAAAGAACTGACTCACTGAAAAAGACCATGATGGTGGGAAAGACTGAAGGCAGGAGGAGGAAGGGACGACAGAGGATGAGATGGTTGGATGGCATCACCAACTCGATGGACATGAGTTTTTGTAAGCTCTGGGAGTTGGTGATGGACAGGGAAGAGTCTGACACCACTGAACCACTGAACTTGGTTAGTGATGTTGGATAGTGGATAGTGATAGTGGATAGTGATAGATTATCCATACTTGGATAGTGATATTCAATGTGTGTGTGCTCAGTCATGTCAGACTCTTTGCGACCCTGTAGCCTGTAGCCTGCCAGGCTCCACTGTCCAAGAATTTTCCAAGCAAGAATACTGGAGTGGGTTACCATTTCCTACTGCAGGGGATCTTCCCAACCCAAGGATCGATTCCCTGTCTCTTGCATCTCTTTTGTCTCCTGCATTGGGAGCAGATTCTTTACCACTGAGCCACCTAGGAAGCCCCAGCGATGGTCTACTAATTTATCAATATAGTATATGCAAGTCTTTTTCTAAAAATAGGTTTGTATTCCAAAGTAAGTTACTAATAATTAGTTTTATTTATATTTTACCTGTATAATTATTATTTTAATATACACATAACTTATTGTTAAAGCTGGCAGTTAGGGACTTATACAATTCTAATATATTGAATTAATAGTGAATAAAATCACTTGAATTAATAATAAAGGGCAAAATAATAAGCAAAATGTTCCTTTAATTTTTTAAAAATTTCACATTTTCATATAGTGAAATATTTTGCTACCTTTGGTTTTCTTCAGAGTTAGAAAAAGAAAGGGATCAAGTCTACACTGTATACATCATATACCCAAGAGGCAATACTAGTGGATAAGATCGCAGAATTAGGGAACTGCCTGATTTTAAATCCCAACTATATTATGTACTAGCTCTGGGACCTTAAACAAATTACTTGACTTTTCTTAGCTTTCATTTACTCTCTGAAAATGGTCACACTGAGGTTGTTGGGAAGGCTGTATATGTGGTGTGCGTTGAATAGTATCTGGCCCAGAGTAAGATTTTACCTCTTACTATAGTGGCTTAGCAGTAAAGAATCTGCGTGCCATGCAGGAGATGCAGGTTCAATCCCTAGGTGAGGAAGATCCCCTGGAAAAAGAAATAGCAACTCATTCTACTATTCATGCCTGGGAAATCCCATGGGCAGAGGAGCATGGCGGGCTACAGTTCATGGGGTTGCAAAGAGTCAAACACGATTTAGCGGCTAAACAACAACAACAACGGCAAATACTGGTTCTCTATTAGTTGTATATTGAGTAGTAGTAGATAAGATACTGTAGTTAACCTGTACCCCTTTTCTGTCCATCATACTTTTCCTTATTTTTAATTTGGGGGCATATTATGACCAGAATGACCGAAGCTTCTCTTTTCTTCCTTTGTCTCTGGGTGGGTGGAAACATGACATGTTCAATGTTTACAGAGAAGAGGTGGGCAAACAAGGTATAAAAGAGCTATTTCTCAGATTTTGGCCTGAGCTTTCTCTCCTTATCCCCTGAAATCTTTATTCTGTTATTTTCTAGGTCAAATGGACTTACGGAAAAAGGAAAATTTGATAGTAAGATAATAGAATGTTGTAATATGGCAATGGATTCCTCAGTGGAGAACAGCATGTATATAAACAAAGTGTGGGTTCAATGTGAAAATGAAAGTTGTTTGAAATGGAGACTGTTATCAAATGAGGGTAAAGCCAAAGTCAATCACAATGAACCCTGGTACTGCTTCATGAACACGGACTCAAAGTACAATAAGTGCTCTGTTTCTGAAGAAGACTTTGCTGAAGAGTCTCAACTTCATCAAAGTGGGTATAAGATCGTGTATTCACAGCTGCCTCTTGGAAGCCTGGTTTTGGTAAAATTACAGAGTTGGCCAAGGTAAGATTTTTGTTAGTGTTTTCTAATAAACTTTTGAAGTATAGTTTTGCTAAGCTTATTAACTTCCAAAACTTTTCAAACAATCAACTTCTCTGTTGTTGTCTAAGTTATTTATTGTTTTCTGATCTCATTGTTATTCTTGCCCTGACTTGTTTGGGTTTAATTCTTCTTTGTCTAGTTTCTTAAATTGGAGACTTAGATAACTGATTCATATCTGTTTTTCTTCCAGATACGGGCAATTAAAGCTATAAATTTCTCTTTAAGCACTGCCTTAGGTATATCCCACAAATTTTAATATGTTTATCTTATTACTATTCAGTTTGTGATTTTTTCTTTGAAGTGAGTTATTAGAATTGTGTTTTAAAATGACCAAATACGGGATTTAAAAAATATTGTTACGGAGTTCTAATTTAAATCTCTTGTAGTCTGTTTCACTGAATCTTGTTTTATGGCCACTGTAGCCTATCTTGAAAAAAATTTACATTCTTTAATTATTGCCTAGATGCTTGAAAGCTCTTTTTTCTTTGGATTTTTGTACATTTGCTATTTTATAGCTCAGTGTTTCCCATTCTGGGTTGATTTCTCTAGTATGAACTGGGCATTTTCAGTATGCAGTTTCAAGTCTTTTCATCTCAATTATGTTTTTTCTTAAATTGTAACCAGTTTCTTCTGTTTTATTGCTTTGATTGTATGTTTGGATCCCTGTAGTACTGATGGTGAATCTTCTCTGGTGAGCTTTGGCATTACTTTTTCTTCAGGAGTTTTCATCTCTAAAATTTACGTATTTTCCCTTTCCATGTGTTATTTTTCTGAAGGAGTTACCAGTTCTTGTGTTCTTCTAGTTCAGTCTTTATTGAAAAATTTAAAATTCCTTTCAAGAGTTTTGCCCCTTCTCTTTTCAAATCTTTCTTTTCTCCCATCACCTTGTTTTCATTTATATTCAGCTATTCGCCATGAAAAATATTAGATGTTTGCTTTCCTAGGAAGACTGTGATGGCAACACAACACAGAACACACACGAGTCTTCGAGCCAATCCCGAGATGCGTGCTTTTGCTCTATCACTTCCTGTTACGGGCCAAATTGTGGTTCCCCCAAAGGTCGTGTGTTAAATCTCTAACTTCAGAATGAGAGTGTATTTGGAATGAGAGCCTTTAAAGAGGTGGTTAAGTTAAAAGAGGCCCTCATCCAGTCTGACTGGTGTTCCTGTAAGAAGAGAAACTTCAAGCACACAGTAGACAACAGGGCCATGTGCAGAGCACAGCCCGTGAGAAGACAGCATCTGCATCCCCCGGAGAGACCTCCAGGAAAACCAGCCCTGCTGATACCTTGATCTGCGACTTCTAGCCTTTAAGACTGTGGGAGAATAAATTTCTGTTTGTAAGCTACCCAGTCTGTGATATTTTTCTAGGCTCCCCTGTCCATGGGATTTTCCAGGCAATAGTCTTGGAGTGGATTGCCATTTCCTTCTCCAGGGGATCTTCCCAACCCAGGGCTTGAACCCAGGTCTCCCACATTGTAGACAGACACTTTACCATCTGGGCCACCAGGGAAGTCCATGGCAGCTTTAGCAAACCAATATACTTAATATCTTTCCAGATGTGGAAGTCTCAAATATTTACCTTTTGTTACTGAGTTTTTCTAGAGATCAAATGTGAAATATTGTTTTAAAATACATATATGTTAATTGATATGCACATATATTAGTTGATATGTAATTGTTGTTGTTGTTTAGTTGCTAAGTCGTGTCCAACTCTTTGTGACCCCATGGACTGTAGCCCACCAGGGTCCTATGTCCATGGGATTTTCCGGTCAGCAATACTCGAGTGGGTTGCCATTTTGTTCTCCAGGGGATCTTCCTGACCCAGAGACTGAATCTGCATCTCTTGCATTGGCAAGCAAGTTTTTTTTACCACTACGTTGCAAGGAGAGCCCATGTAATAAGGATGGGCTTTAAGAGGAACTAGAGTTACATAAGAACAAATGTTTTTAAAGGTGTGAATATGAGCACTTATTTTTGAAGTTACTTATGAAGGTATTTGTAGTCCCATGCTATTTTTCATATCTCTGACATTTTGAAAGCAGAGCATTTATATTTACTAATGGAAATTCTGAAGGTTCAGTAATTCTAATTCAAGAAACAGATTTGAATCTTGTCACTGTGTCTGAAATATTACATTAGAAATTTGATTAGGAATTTCTTTTGCAGTTTTGTGCTTATAACTGAGAGTTAGAGTTTGAAATACGAATAAAGCATGTTTTACTCCAGTCCCTAAATTACCTCTAATCTGTGATTAAGACCATCAAAATGCTGCAAAATACAGCTGTACCCACCTTCTTGCTTGCTGGAAAGAGTGAAATACATTTTGCTATGTAGTCACATAAATTCTTCTTTATAAACTAACTACAAATGAACACAGACTTGAAGTATAGACTAAGAAACTCAGATCTATTGCTTTATTGCTTATTCAGTACCACAGATACATAGAAAGATGATAACAGGATAAACTACAGTAGTAGAATATAAAACTGAATTAACTTACTAAAACCAGCCAAATATCACTTCTTAATTAGGAAATGCAGATACTGAAATTGCAGATGGGAAGACCAGTCAACTGGCTGCCGAGACACTTGGCAGTGCAGCATTATGCGCGTTGTTAGCCTTTGCGCTTACCGCTAACTGAAGGCTCAGAACTCAACCTTATCAACATCTTGGAGTTATTCTTTCTCAGAAGAGTTCACACTCTCCTATAAAACTAAAAAAGCTAAAGAGAAATTAATACAGAATCAAGAAATACCTGCTTAATCACTGTATAATAAAAGCAGATAATAGTTAAGAGAACATCACTTTCTTTGTCTGTGGTAAGCTCGATGAAAAATCTAATTGTTAATAGTCCTATTTGTCACCACATCATAAAATAACACACACTTATAAAAATACTTATGCAGTCTCTTTCCTCTGAGTTATGCCCATTTGAGCTTGAGGATGGGGCTGTCTTCACTGCTAGGAACAGAAAGCCATAATGTTTAAGGAGTCTTAGAGGAAAGAAATTAAAGGTAAAAAACAACTTCATATCTCAGTATAGTAAAATACAATGTCAAGCAGAAGCTAGGCATTTTACACAGGCGTTTTGCAAAGATTTCTCATAAATATGAAAATTAGAGAAAATACATTTGCATTCTAAATACTATGGTCTAAACAGTTCAACTCTGTCTATAAGTTAGCAAGCCAATCCAGTGTTACTTTTTAGATATAGTGTATATATTTAGGGCTTCCCAGGTGGCGCTAGAGGTAAAGAACCTGCCTGCCAGTGCCGTAGAGGTAAGAAACCTGAGTTTGATCCCTGGGTTGGGAAGATCCCCTGGAGGAGGGCACAGCAACCCACTCCAGGATTCCTGCCTGGAGAATCCCATGGACAGAGAAGCCTAGTGGGCTGCAGTCCGCAGAGTCTGACACGACTGAAGCAACTTAGCACACACACATGGATTCATTCATAAATCAGATCTCTACTACATCTTTTTATTAATAGTATTATAAAATATTATTTGATTCTTATTTGCATACTTACATACTTTTGTATGTAAATATGTTTTTGTATGTGTAGAGATGAGAAATTTCCTTTTCCCATTGGTCCCTGCTGTTAGGTACAGCAAAGAGATTTCTTGGCCAGTATAACAGTAAGTTAGTGATGACTCCAACTCATCCATTTTGTTTCCTATAGATTAAGGATGAAGCTCAAGCAAAATTTGCTGTCTCCTTAAACATCCAGACTACAGTTTGAAAAATGTATTTATTTCTTCTCATTGGTTATAAATATATGGCAGCCGATATCATGCTTAAGCTTCAACTTCTGTTGCAGGCAGTAGCTATCTTAGATCGTTTCCACTGGATAAGGAAAGTATAAAACATCAGTTTCTTTGTGATATATTTTCTGTTCTTTTGAAATTTGTTGTTCTGCCTAAGTTTCCCACTTCCTGCTGCAAGTGGATTTCAATACACAATGTCTGTTTGACCTTGCTGTGTTTGTATATTTTACCTTCCACAGCCCACAGGCTCTGAGATTGACTACATTTTTCCTTGTAATTCTGATATCCTTCCCTTGGGTTGTTGACTCTTTCTTTCCCTGTCCACCTTTCATCCCCCACACAGCACTTCAGAATTTCTCCTCGATATGAACATGAGAAATCAGGAAGCAGAAGTGCATAGTGCACTATCAGCGTTGACAGTTTGGGAAGTCAGATTGAGGTCAGAGTGAGGGTGGAACTGGACATCAGCTTCTTTCTTCAGTTACAGCAAATCAGAGCAGATGATGGATGTAGCAGCTGGAGAGAAGTAATCAGGTTTTCTACATCTATTGCTCTGCTCAGCTTTCCCTGCCATTTGGTACATTCTGTTTTAGCTGAGATATGCAGACTTGGAGTCAGATAATTCCTCTGCATCACCTGAAAGTGCCCAAGTTATTTGGACATTTGATAATGCTTTTCATAATTCATCTTCAAATCAGTGTGCAGTATATTCTGTTACATATTTCAAATAATGAGCAGAAGCTTTTCTGTTGACATCTAATTCTTTTTAAAAGTCATCTCTTTATATTTTATAGAGTAATTAAATTGAATACTCTTGGACCCAGTAGGTTTCACTTAAAAAATAGTATCAGAGTTTGTATCGGAAAAGTAGCAGCTCATCTAACACATAAAAACTGCCACAAATATTTCTTTTTTAATATAAATTTATTTATTTTAATTGGAGGCTAATTACAGTATTGCGTTGATTTTGCCATACATCAACATGAATCCGCCACGGGTGTACATGTGTTCCCCATCCTGAACCCCCCTCCCCACCCCCTCCCCATAACATCCCTCTGGGTCATCCCTTCTTTCATGTGTTAAATATCAGAAATCCATTTTCTGAGACTGTTTTAAACTGAATGGAGTAGGTACTGCTTATAATTTGGTATTGGGTTGGTAGTAATCCTTTTTAAAATTTCAGTGAGGTGCAAGTCACCTAATATTAAACATGAACCCCTTATGTTTTATAAAGAGTTTAAACAGAATGTAACAATCACAGTTGGGTTACTTTTAAAATAGTTACTGATCATGTTGAAGGACCCACTTGTTCCTTGATTTCTTATAAGTTGGGTGTCTCCATTGCAGCTGCCACTCACTCTTAGTCATATATCTACCTGTTGAAGTCTTCTTTTGAGTGGACTCCTTCAGAAATGTAGATTTCTAAAATAGGTTTAAAATATAAATTGAACTTAAGTTTCTCTCTTAAGCACAGTCCAGTACGAGTTGCCAAATACCAGTAAGATGCTGGGATGTGAGCCTGGTGACAACCAGATGGTCTTCTTCGTTTAGGTTCTGAACTCTCACTTGACTTTCCATTATCATTTCCACTTCTTCCCAAGTGTTCGACTTCTTTGGATGTCAGGTTGTTGGACTTAGTTTTCCATTCTCTGTCGTCTCCACGTGTTCTCAGTCATGTCTGAATCTTTGCAACCCTATTGGCTATAGCCCGCCAGGCCCCTCCGTCCATGGGATTTCCTAGGCAAGAACACTGGAGTGGGTTGCTATTTCCTTCTCCAAGGGATCTTCCCAACCTGGGGATCAAACCCACATCTCCTGCATTGTGGGCAGAAGATTCTTTACCACTTGAGCTATCCAGGCCCTTTCATTCTCTAGCCCTTATTTTCTCGCAATTCCAGGAGCTAGAAGTCTGAGGTCAGGGTGTCAGCAGGGTTGATTTCTTCTGAGGCTTCTCTTGGCTTGTGGGAGAGTCTCTCTTTTTGTCTTCTTATGGTCTGTCCTCTGTGTGTGTCTAGATCCTAACCTTTTTTATAAGGAAACGAGTCATGTTGGATTAGGGCCTGCCTTTTAACTTGGGTTACTAGACCCTGTCTCTAAATAGTGTCACATTCTGAGATACTGGGAGTCAGGACTTAGACATATGAATTTGGGTTGGTGAAAGGGAAAGTCAGGTCGCTCAGTCATGTCTGACTCTTTGTGACCCCGTGGACTGTAGCCCACCAGGCTTCTTTGTCAGTGGGATTTTTCAGGCAAGAATACTGGAGTGGGTTGCTGTTTGGATTGGTAGGATGACATAATTCAGTCCATAATGATGGTACTTTATAATATTTTAATTTGCCAAAACCCCAAAATGTGTAAAGTGTATGTTCCTTTGAACTTTGAAACAGCATGGTGAGGACCAAGAGTGACAGTAAGGCCTAATTACCTGCTAGAGGCCTCATGTCTGGTACAAGGCAGAACAAGATACTGGGCCTTCTAACTTGAACTTCACCGCCTCTCTCTCTCTGCAGTACTGCAAACTGAAGTAGAACTTGACCATCATACAGATTTTTGTATGCTTGGTTGCATTAGCCATGTATATTTTGAATCCTGATCTGTAAAGTTTAGTCACATTGCTACTGTGCACCTCTTAGTCACAGCCTTCCCCAGGGGCTCAGCAGTGAAGAATCTGCCTGTAATTCAGGAGCCACAGGAGACATGGGTTCAATCCTCTGAGTTGGAAAGATACCTTGAAGGGAAAGGCTACACATTCCAGTATTCTTGCCTACAGAATTCCTTGGACAGAGGAGCCTGGCGAGCTACAGTCCATGGGGTCGCAAAGAATCAGACACAATTGAAGTGACTGAGCACACACACATGCATTCCTTAATCACAGCTTGCTGATCTTCCTTCTTTATTCTCTGAGCAGTAGGTCAGAGTCTTGTGATTATAAAAAGGCTAAAACTTAGTGGATCTATATGCTGTTTTTGCCAAGTGGGAAACTGAAACATATCAAGGAATTTGTGAAGGTTGTGTCATGAAAGAACACACCCTATAGATTTGTTTTTAGTGAAGGATAAATATTATTCACAGTCTTCCCTGGTGGTTCAGATGGTAAAGAATCCACCCGCAATGTGAGAGGATTGATCCCTGGGTTGGGAAGATTCCCTGGAGAAGGGAATGGCTGCCCACTCTAGTCCCTGCAGTACTGAGGATGCGTACCATCCGGGCACTGCCAGTGGAATGTATGTGGTGGGGAGGATAGCTGCTGTGGGGGAGGGCAAAAGCAGAGCCGCTGCTTTTGTGTCTGCTTTTCCCAGAGTCACTGCAGCGTCCAGTGTCAGCACAGCCCGAGTCACCAGCCCCCTTTGGCATCCTGGTTCACGGATTGCTAGCTCTCTCCTACCAAGTCAATGGGTTAACATTTTAGTAGTTAATCATTACAATTTGTGAGAGTTGATTCAAGCCTGCCATGAATCTGATGACTCTTTTTCTCTTAACTTTACTGTTAGCAGTGCCTAAATGTCTCTTATAAACCCTGGAAGTCATTCTTTTGTCTCATGATTCTTTCTTCTCATATCTTATGAATATCTTCAGTCTGTGGCTGTTTCAAAAGTTTCTGTATTTACAGAGATACAACTGATTACTTGTATCAATTGAATATTCTATTAAAAGACTAAAGTATGAATATATTTAACATTTGTAAAAAAGTTATTAAAATTAAAAGGAGGAAGTTTGACAGATGATTTTGATAGATGTATTAATGTCTGCCCTTTTAAAAACATGAAAATAATTTAAAATATTTTCTTCTGAAAGTTGGCCAGGGATACTTTGCCCTGACCGTTTTAAAGAGAAATATGTGACTTATGACCTGGATGGAGATGTTGAACAGTATCACGTAGAATTCCTTGGTGATCCACATTCGAGATCATGGATAGATGCGGCGTTTGTCGGACATTATAGTATCATGTTAAAGGTAGGTACAGTAATGTCAAAACTTTATTCTTCTTCTACTTGTTTTTAATGATGACTATTTTCTCTCATATCCTAAAAGATATATAGTTTTTTACTTTTATGTGTATATGAGCAAAACAGTATGTACTATTTGTTTAAACTCAAATATTGGTATTTTTAAAACAGCCTTTTCAAAGAAAGTATGAATATAAAAATAGCCACGAGGTAGTTTTAAATTTTATTTCTCTAATGGCTCTATAGTGTAAATCAACAGAGCACTCTCCATAATTGCCTTTTGAAACAGTTTCAAGATTATCATTCGATAATTTTTCAGTTCTCTTGAGAAAACTCTTAAGTTATAGCCCTAGCTCACAGGAAAGATTAATTATGGAATGCAACCAGATTTTTTCAGATTTCAAACAGAATATTTCATTATACTAACTCCTTCAGTATTTTTTTAGTCTTCTAAAACTTTTTAAATTACAGTCTACAATTAATGAATAGACTGAACTCTCAAGTTGATGAGAGTAAGTGAATTGAACCTATTTTCATGGGTTTGGTCTAGTTGTTATAAATTAATTTAATTATCTATATCTGTATTCTAATACTGAAAATTTTCATCTGCAAACTATGCTTTCATTAGAAATCTGATTAAAAAATAGATGTCAAAAGTGTGAATGCCTTTGACTTTATTTGGATGGTTCCTATTAGAGTAAGAAGTATATATATATTCAGATGTACATATAAATGTATGTACATTAAAGATGTGCCATTTAGTCCACAGTAAATCTGTGGAAATTTGAGGTACTTGCTGATGGACTTCACTGAATCTCTGACCGTACTGTATCTTAGTTCCATTCAGCTTGAAAGCAGTGGGTAGGGAAGGCTGATTCAGCAGAAATGTTTGTGTGGAATAACACCATATGCATTCCTTTTCGGTGGCTATTGGTATGAGGTGCCTCTGTGCTCACTTGCTGCCTGGGCACTTCTGCTGACACCCTCAGGAGACAGAGGGGAATGTTCTCCCTTTCTGCCCCTCCCCTTTTCTAAAAGAGACAGAAGCCTTCCAGCTTCTCATGGAGCAGACCTTAGAGTCCCAAATGTTTGACAAGTGTGATAAAGAGCAGAGCATTCTTCAAAAATTATATTTAAACATACATAAAAAATCAAAGTGTAGACAGAAAACAACAAAATTCTGTAAAACAGCTAACCTTCATTAAAAAATGAATAAATTTTTAAAAATCAATGTGTATTTTTGGTTGTCTGAACTAGTGTTACTCTCAGGATTTGAGTTCTGTCAGGATAAATTTAAGTAGTCTGATTCCAGTGAGCATACTGTTGGTCCCTGGGGCAAGGAAAAAATCTGCTGCAAAACAAAACTAAACTCAAGAATAAGAACCCATAATAAGGTCTGAAAACATTAAAGCAAACTTAGAAAATTTTGCAAATACCAGGAATTCAGGCTACTTAAATTAAACAGCTTCCTAAAGCAAGAATGAGGACAGAAAAAATACAGCATCTGTTCCATGTCTCTGGTGCCTGGGTGAATAACTGCCTGGGTACCCATGGACTCCGGGAAGGCGCTTGCCTCTGCTGTGACTCACAGTACCTACCTGTAGGCTCTTACCTCTTACTCGCTTCTTGTTTGTATCTTCTTCCTGTCATTTCTTGGAGCTGATGAAATGAGAATGCCTTCTTCTGTGAGTCTTTTCTTTCAAGCTGAAATTTTAGTTTCCCTTTACCTCAGTTGGCACATGCCCACTGTCCGGATGTGCTCAGATCCCCTACTCCTGGCTACCTAAGGGATCTCCGCTTGCCAGGAAGGAGACTCACAGATGACTGACACCTCATTATTCCAATGAAAAATCAGGGAGCAGAAGGGAAAGAGGTCAGCTCAGGAAATGCTGACAACCATGAAAGGAAAATGGTCAAAAGTCATCCGTATAGAAATCATTTCAAAATGAATAACGTCAAACTATGTAATACCCAGGGGTGACTGAGATATCCCTGTCCCTTGGAGATGGAGATAGTACTGACTCCAACCTGCGCTTCAGTTGCCTAGACTTTCCAGGAATTTAATGCATTATGTCCTCTCTTCACTGGAGCTCCTTCCTCCCCAGATACTGTCTCTGCACTGTACTACATTGATCCAGATACTAACTTCACACTCGTTCCCCCATAAACATACCACTTACATGAAAATAACATGTATTAAACAATATAGACCTTCTTCAGGATTTTTGCAGAAGAGATGGAGAACGGTTGCACATTACACTTACCATCTCAGCTCCTTTTCTAAAAGCAGAGAAACAATGATAAGCATGTATAGCTCTCATTGCTCAAACTGACTACAGCTTACTTTATATATTATTTCAACATTAATTTCTCCTTATTTGTATCAGCTTAGTTTAACAAGTGATTAAATACTATTTCAGAGTTTTCACTGACTCTGGATTGTATCTATTTTGTGTTTTATGGTGGGAGAGAAAAAACTCTTCTAGAAAGACATTATATGCATTTATGAGAAAATAAAATATTTTCATTTTAGATTCTGAAAATGTTAACTATTCTCCTTTACTTCATGTTTGTCTAGGCTTTTGCATTTTTTTTTTTTGGTAGTCACTAGAAAGTTGACCTGTTTATGGGACCACTGACATTAATTTCATTGTTGAAAGCACAACAGAGCTCTATCACTCTGAATGAATATGTGTATGAATGTACGGTTGATAAACTTTTCCCCATTACTCATCGATATACTGTGATATATTTTAGAAAAAAGTTGAAGGCCATATTTAGATTCTGCATTTGTAACTTATGTTAGTTTACTCATACATTTTATTTTTTCATTTACTAGAAAATCAGTAATCTAAAGATTGCTGAAATCATCTTCCCCCTTTTTAAAAAAACATTGATTCCCTTATGGTATATATTCAGAATACATGTCACTCTGGTAATTACTCAGAGAATATAGACACGGCATGTGCTGGATAACTATTAGAGTTAATGCATGGGGTACAATTCATTCCCCAATTAGCACAAATGTTTTTTCTTTTATATTTAGTAGGTCCATGTCTGCAGAACCCATTATTTGCAAATTTATTCTTTTGCTCGATAGACTGCATGACTTAGTTGAGCATTTCTTAAGCCTGGCTTTGCATTAGAGGGCTTTATAAAGTGATGGCAACAGGCAAGGCACAGCAGTGCCAGCGCTGTATTCTACTGAATCCCTTAAATTAGAAGCTCTTGGATTAAGGCCAGGTCCCTCAGATGAATCTGATGTGCGTCTCAGAGGGAGACAGAGAGAGAGAGAGAAGCACTGACTAAGTTTTCTCAACTTGGGACATCAGAGTTTTGTTGGTTTATTTCTGTGTGCACGCTGAGTCATTCAGTTGTGTCTGACTCTTTGTGACCCCATGGACTATGGCCCTTCAGGCTCCTCTGTCCGTGGGATTTTCCAAGCAAGAATATTGGAGTGGGTTGCCATTTCTTCTTCTAGGAGATCTGCTTGACTTAGGGATCGAACCTGCATCTCCTACTTCTCCGGCATTGGCTGGTTTCTTTACCCCTGAGCCACCTGAGAAGCCCTTGGTTTATCTCTGCTGGTGCAGGGATGTAACTGTGGTCATGCTCACTGTTTCAGGACGCCTTTCTCCTGTTTCCTCTGTTAGTCTTTCACTTTGGTTTTCCTGGAGATGATGCTGACTGCCATAGGCTTACATATCTAACCCAGAAACGAGAGTTTCTCTGAACAAAGCTTTAAAGTCATACTGGTTATTCAACACTGTACATAATTTATAGATATTGCTGATATAACTGATGTGTAATTTAAATGTAATATTTATAGCATGTTTTAGTTGATCATCTATCTTATAGGTTATTAGTGGACATTCTAGTCAAGGCCATGGTTTTTCTAGTTGTCATGTATGGATGTGAGAGTTGGACTGTGAAGAAGGCTGAGCACCAAAGAATTGATGCTTTTGAACTGTGGTGTTGGAGAAGACTCTTGAGAGTCCCTTGGACTGCAAGGAGATCCAACCAGTCCATTCTGAAGGAGATCAACTCTGGGATTTCTTTGGAAGGAATGATGCTAAAGCTGAAACTTCAGTACTTTGGCCACCTCATCTGAAGAGTTGACTCATTGGAAAAGACTCTGACGTTGGGGGGGATTAGGGGCAGGAGGAGAAGGGGACGACCGAGGATGAGATGGCTGGATGGCATCACAGACTCGATGGACATGAGTCTGAGTGAACTCCAGGAGATGGTGATGAACAGGGAGGCCTGGCATGCTTCAATTCATGAGGTCGGACACGACTGAGCGACTGAACTGAAATGAACTGAACTGGACATAAATAATGTACTCTAACCAATGCCTGCTTGGATTACACTTTTCTACCAAGAAAATGTAAGTATTGCACTCCTGGTGCTGGGCTGGGAGGCTCTTGTGGTAAAATTTAGCTTTTTTCGTCCATGATGTGAGTGGATTTCTTTTGGCTATGTATTTCAGCAGTCTGCTGTCTTCTCTGTGGAGGATATACCTGTAGATGTGCAAGCACTTCTTTGGGTACTACATGTCATTTGAGTGTTTACCCATTGTAGTGTGGAGCTGCCTGTGTTTTGCAGTGAGATGAAAAGGGAGCAACGCGGTATTGTTAAACGTGCGCTCCACAACTCCTAGCATTTTGCTTCCTGATTGGGGTGGTCATTAATACTGTTCACCAAAATGTTCCAGGTTTCTGCCTCCCTGTTATAAAGTAGAGATGCATGTCTGATACTCTTGTGCAGGGTGAGGCCAAAGAGTTATGAGTGAGTGAGGAATATCTGAGCATATGATTGTGTCCAGTGCAACATCCTGTGGACTTTTGTCCTGTGGCCCCATGATTGATAATGTTTGAAATTTTGGTTTGCTATTCTCTCAGCCTGGGTCCCTGGACTACTCTTAGCAAAGGCCTCCACTGCCAACAAATAACAGATGTACAGTGTAAAGAAGAAATAAACTGGCCTTATCTTAAGTTCCTAGGATTATTCTGACAGATACACTAATGATAGCAGAGAGGATGTTACAGTTCTTTGTAACCTGTATCTTTAGAAGAAGCATTCCTGAAGCTTCAGTACTCTTCAGAATATGGCCAGATGACCAAGGTCACATTACTCTTAATTTCTCCCAGTCTAAATAGAAATAACAGAACCTATAGTAACTTAGGGGCTTCACCAATGACTCAGTGGTAAAGAATCCACCTGCAGTAAAGGAGCTCAGGAAATGTGAGTTTGATCCCTGGATTGGAAAGATCCCCAGGTGGAGAGCTTGGCCACCCACTCCACTATTCTTGCCTGGAGAATCCCATGGACAGAAGAGACTAGTGGGCTACAGTTCATAGGGTTGCAAAGAGTCGGTCACAGCCGTAGCAACTTAGCACATCTTTTCTGTATTATGATAAACATGTGGATAGAAATTACCAACAGTGATGATACCCTGAAGGTAAATTTGGTCCAGTAAATGTCCTCCAGTGGAGAGCTCTGATTGTCAGCACATACTGCAATGACTCTAGAAATTAAACAGGCCCATAAAGAGCAATCATAGGTCAGGGATTGGGTGGATCCTTTTATAATAATATAATGCAACAATATATAATATGTATATATAAGACATTTATATATACTTATAATAAAATAGTACATTTGTTATAATAAATGTAGTATTTAAAGGCTCACGGCAACCCCGTGAAGCAGGCATCATCACTGCTGGCGTATGGCAGGAACTGAGTCAGGCTGCATGTCTAACCCAAGGCCAGGCAGCTGCTAGGTGATAGGGCGGTGACTAGTGCCAGTGTGTCTAACCCCAAAGGCCATTCTTCTGGTTTCTGTCTTACCAGCTTGCATACACATAAGCATCAGCCTAATTTATTGTTGAATGTTTTCCATGTTGCACCTAATAAATGAGGAACATTTTCACCTTTTAATCCTAATGTGCATGTTGAATGATGGCACTTTCTGGTCGACTTGTTTTTTTATTTGCTGCTTGATGTTCCCCTTAGCAGGACTAGTGGCCAAGCAGAACTCTCGCTGTTTTCAGATTACAATTGCAATAGTCATTTGACATGTCTAGATTAACATCTGTTTGAGCAAGTGTTTTGCTTCTAAGATTTTATTAGGATTCAAACTCTAAGAATGTAGTCTTTAAAAAGGATTAGCAAATAAGTTTATAACTAGATCATCAGGTAGCGTTTTGCTCTTAGAGTAATGAGGTAAAACAGGATGCAAATTTATTTAGCTTGCCACTGTGGAAAGACACATTTGCCAGAAAAAAAGTGTACATATGTACGTGTGTTTTTACACCATGTTCCTGTTGGCAAATAAGCTGTATAGCTACCAAACTCTCAGAAAATTTTTATCATTCTGATTCTATATTTAGTATAAAATATGTTGTAATTTTAGTATTATTAGATTAAGACTTTTGTTTGTTTGTTTGTTTTCTAAGCATCCTTTAGTTTTTGACCTGAAGAAAGTTTAAGGGGATTAGAACATGTTTTTATAGCTATGAATTTTTTGTGAGTAATCTGCCAAGAAAACTCATAGAAATGTATTAGGAGAAGAATGAAGTTGTCATAGTGATTAAAAGGCAGGCTCTAGAACCAAGTCCTTTGGATTTGAAGGCTGGCTGTCTGCTTACTAGATATTTGTCCTGAAGCAAGTCATTTGCCTTTTACCAATCCCACACACCTCATCTTAAAATGGAAGTTAAAATAGTAGATGCTTCCTAGAGTTGTTACAGGGTTAACTGAGATTACATGTGTAAAGCACTTAGCATGGTGCTTATCATATAGTGGGCTTTTAATAAACATTAGTTCATACTGTCATTGGAAGTACAGTTGAAATACAAGTTACATTATTTATTTCCTCTTCCTGGAAACCCACATCTACAGGAGAGAGTACCAAAAAAAATTTACCAAGAACAGTAAGGTGGAGAATAATATCTTTTCTTCTGACTAAGATTTTATGTGAAAAATAACATGATTTTAGTGTTTTTTATCAGCCAATACGTTCCTCCCCCAAACTGAGGGAGATGGGGGAGGCCTGGCGTGCTGCAGTTCATGGGGTCGCAAAGAGTCGGACACGACTGAGCGACTGAACTGAACTGAGCTGAGGGCTAAGTGATCATGTTATTCTTTGATTTTTCAGCACATGACTGGAAGTGGTCGTTGCTGTGGTGCTTTTCTGCTTTAGTGTGAATAAAAGTGGTAAGACTTCTCGAGAGCAGGAGATAGGCTCGAGCCTTCTTAATCTGACTTCTTGGTGAATGAATTGTCCCCAGTATCAGCAGTGCCTCAAGAATACTTTAGTTTTCTTTTTCTTTGATGGAATTTGGAAGAAGACTAGAAAATATTATCTTTTATGTTCTTTGCAACTGAGTAAAACCAGTTTTTTTCCCCTATATCTCTATTCTGTCTCTTTGATTCAGTCATATTTGTATATGCTGACTTTGCTGCTCCAAATTAATTCTGAATTCACTTCTGTCATCTCTCAACTTCATCTCTTATAAATTTAGAGAGCTGTGAACTTGTACTGAAGTTAAAAGTCCAGATTCATATAATATGACCAACTTTACTCAGTCGATAAAGGAAGGAACAGGTGGGTTACCTTTCCCATCATCAAATGCAGGAACAATGTATTAAGCAACAGCCAGATTTCTCACGTTCCTCAGCAGACAGCAATAATCTTTCCTAAGGAATTCTCAACTTCATAGAAGTGCTTATTTTCTGGTAAAGAAACCAGAGTCAGATTATTGTTTTTAAACCAAAAGATAAGGCTCACTAAATTATCTTTAAGGTAGTTTAATTCCTTATGAGTAATTTAATCTCTTATGAAATAAAGCTGCCTTATAATGAGATGTCTCTGTTGAGGTTGTTAAATTAGTAAACAGTTGTGGAGTAACTTTTTGATGCATTCTTCCATCAAGGAATGGTGATGTCCAAAACTCAAAACCATGTTGCTGAAAGTCTACAATTTATATATTAACTTCTCTTTTCTTTAAGTTTTCCACTTTTAAAAAAAGTATCTTCTGACCAGTTACAGTCTGTGACTCAGGCAAAACCTCCTAAACAGTACAGATTAAACTAACTTTGAAAATAAATTCCAGAATTACCACTTCCTTCCCATTTTGTTCAGCGCACAGTATATGAGCTGATCTTGTCACATATTTAACCATCCTCTTCTCCTGGCTCTCCCACCTGCTTGTGTGATTCTATTTTTAAATAGAATCTGAGCATCTGTCTGTAATAAATACAACATTTGTTTTCCCACAAACACATATTCCCTAAAAAACAAGCAAATGTGGAGTAGAAAACAGCAGCCAAGAATGTTAACTCTTTTAGGCCTAGGTCTTGAGATCCTTTAAGCCAAGCCTGACTGTTTTAGGTATCAGAGCAAATGAGCACATGACTGATTTAAACCCTTTCTCCCTCTTGTATTTAACATCCCAGCTGCAGCAGGCAGCCTGGCCAGAACCCTAGGAGACAGTGGCCCGGAGATTTCACAGACCTTAAAAGTTATCAGTTGACCCAACACTCACTTCCTGTGATTTATTTATCGATATATCACTACTACTTCACTATCATTTTTATTGTTGTAATACTGGAGTGGGTTACTGTTTCCTTCTTCAGGGGATCCTTCTGATCAAGGGATCAAAGCCACGACTCCTGCTTGGCAGGAGGACCCTACCACTGAGCCACCTGGGGTGCCCCATTATCAGTTTAGCAGTGAAATGTGTGTATGCTCACCTGCTGTGGACTTAAGGATACATTCAGTTTTGTGAAATAAAAATTGTACAGCTTGAGATAAAAGTATGTGAGATACTTTAACTTGTACACGATAAATAAAATTAAGGTTTTTATTTTTTAATTGTGATAAAATACATGTAACATAAAATTTACTGTTTTAATTGTGTATCTAGTGGTGATTTCAGATTGTAACTACTGATTAATAATCCTAGAAAAAAATTTTCCTAAGCAATGTAAATATGACCCGATACAGAAAATGCCAGATGGTAGTTTCCTATCATTCTCAACACAATTTATTTCTTATGATAATGACCTACAAGCTCTTCATAACATCATCTTTGAGGTTTTTGCAATGATATTGCCTTCTAGTGAAATACCATTTTATAGTCATTGAGCCTGTGAATTCTGGAGCCAGATTGCCTGTGTGTGAATGCCAGCTCTTTCACTCACTGACTGTATGAACTTGGGCAGTGTCTAAACTCAGTGCCTCAGTTCCCTTATGTGTAAAATGAGAAAAGTACCTACCTTGCAAGCTAGTTGGGACATTTGGAAAAAAAAAAAACAACCTGTTTGTGAAGTGCTTCAGACTGCACCTGACACTTGGTGCTACATGAGCAGCACTGGATAAATCAGTGGATATAAACAACAGTGGACCCTTTAATAGTAGAACTGCTCTGGACCTAAAGTACACAGTCAACTCCTTCCTGTTGTTAAGTTTCTGCCTTGTTTTCTTGGACTACAGAGACTGTATGATAAATGTTTACCTTCGATCATTTATGACATTGATAACCAACATTTGAAAAATGCTTTACAGTTTATAAAGTACCTTTTTCGTATGCTGTCTCATGGGATTTTAATTCATTGTTGAGAAAGTTGGGTCTCAGGTTAGGTGACTTGCCTGAGGTCACATAGCAGCAGAGCTGGGACTCAAGCCCAGGCCTTCTGACGGCAAGTTCCAGAGTTTCACATCATATGACAGCCTGCTTGGTTTACTTTGGACCATCTGTTTCTAATCTTTATAAGCATACCAAATTCGTAATAAGCTATCATCTGTAGACTGGAAAATCACAGAGCCCTTCTTATTGGTCTCCTGTTGTTAAATCAGCCAACTTGATTAATTAACTTAATCTTTAGCCAGGGCTTTTCAAAGTTGGACAAGGTGTGACAGCTCTCTTCACCGTTAATGCACTGATTCTTAGCCATGGATATTGGGCCTCTGCATGGCGTCACTAAAAGTTAGTATTTATTTCATTCCCTTGTAACCTTAGAAGTAATTGGTTATTATTAGTGCAAACTTTGGTATCCTGATACCAGGGTTTGTTTTTTGTCATTGTTTGTTTGTTTTACTCTAGTTTTGTGTGCCAAACTTGCTCATTATCACATTCTCCTATAGAGTTCTTTAAAAGTATATGTTCCTGAGGGATTTCCTTGGTGGAAATCCAGTGATTAAGAATCAGCCTTCCAGTGCTGAGGACACAGGTTTGATTAGTTCCCTCGGTCAGGGCACTGAGATCTCAAAGGCTGCGGAGGTGCTATGCCTCTGTGCTGCCGCTACTGAGCCATGCTGTCTTGATCCTCAGGCGCCTCAACAGGAGAAGCTTGCAAGCTGCAGCGAAGACCCAGTGCAGTCTATGTATGTATTCCTGAACCTGCATCCTGGGAGTGTCTGAGGATCTGCTCTCTAGCAGATTATCTCCCCATATACCTGTGACTACAACTAGCTAAAGAAGAAGTATATAAAAATGTGTTATTTTTATTGTGTTTACCTTGTGGAATTTAAGTCTTCTCAGTGGCACAGTGGTAAAGAATTTGTCTGCCAATGCAGGAGATGCAGGTTCAATCCCTGTGTTGGAATATCCCCTGGGATAGGAAATGGCAACCTACTCCAGTTTTCTTTCCTGGAAAATCCCATGGAGAGAGGAACCTGGTGTGCTTTATTAATGTGTTTATGAGTCCGTGTGCTAAAGGAGCAAGGCAAATCTTTAGCAAGACTGTGATATTGGATCCCCCTATCCCTTTAAATAGTTTCTCTCTTGATGGTTATTGATTTTTTTGCAATGCTGTGGTAGCTGGAGGCCTCTTTTCTTTCTCTCTTCTCTCAAAATCTGGTCTACACATTAAATGACAGAAGTATTCTCTGTATGAAAAGAGGTGTCAGTCCAGATAGCAGACCCACCTGAAATGTTAGTCTGTGTGTGTATGTTTGTGCATGTGCTCAGGCAGTCAGCTGTGTCCGCCAGGCTCCTCTGTCCATGGGATGTCCCAGGCAGGAACACTGGGGTGGGTTACCATTTCCTACTGCAGGGCATCTTCCTGACTTAGGGATCGAACTCACATCTCTTGTGTCTCCTGCATTGGCTGGTGAATTCTCTACCACTGCGCCACTGGGGAAGCCCCAAAATGTTAGACTAGGGCTCCTTTAAAAGCAATCTTGTTAGGAAAAAAACTTAGATATTCAAAATACTTAGAAAACACATGTTAAAGTCTAGATGAATGAAGAGCTTAGCTGGTAGCCTGTGGTTTTTCTAATTTGTCCATTGGGGCTGTTTTACCTAAAGCTGCTCGACTTCCTTTCCCTCCCCTTCCCCAAAGTTCAGGGCTTGCTCAGGCATGTGTCAAACCAAGTAATGGAATTACCTTAAAGGTTTAACTGTCACATTTTCTTATTCTTTCCTTTCTGCCTAATTTCTCCCCTAGTACTCATTGCATTCTTGGTATTATCTTTGAAGTTGATGTAAGGGATCAGACTAAACAGAGCTGGAACTTTTTTGGGGAGAAGGGAGGTCCACTGCCTCATACTTTTCATTTTTTTGGATGTGGGAGACCTATGTTATTTTGATCTTAAAATCTGGCTGACTTAGAGTAAGAAAATTCCTATTTATGATTTTGAAACCATTATTGCTTCCAGGGCTCAATAATTGGAGCTGCCTAAATCATCCAGAACCTGTATTAAAGACAGCAGATAAGAGAGGAGGCAAGTGTTACGAAGCCCAGACATGTGAGGTGCACAAAGGTTCCTGTGACTATCTTCTAGTTGGCATCAGAGGAATGAGAATGTTTTTACTGTGAAGATTGCTGGTTGCTATTGCAGAAATCCAATTTAAGGAAGACAAGATATCCTTATGATTAACTTCCTACTGAACTTCTTTAAGTGAAAACAGTAGCTTTGGCCTGATAGGAAATAGTGTAGCATCACGGGTTGAGTCAGTGAGGTACACTGGAAGTTTGAGTGTATAAACAGCAACAGTCAGCAGAAACCCTTAAGCAGAGGACTTTACTAGGTGTTGGCTTTGGTCCTCAAACCAAACCATTTAGGAGAGATGCATTTCAAAGAAAAATTATTTTGTGTTTCTTTAGGTTATAAAGTCTGTGACTTATCCCCTCATGCTTCTAAAGACATAACTTAAAGTAATAAAATAGTAAGGTTATGGTCAGTATTTAAAGCTGCTTCAATGAATTTATGAAATCCAATACAACAGTCTCAGTACATACGATTCCAGTTTTCCAGGTTTTTAATATATTCTCAACGCTGTGTCTGAAAGATAAGTTTTATAAATTATAAATACTTATATTTGCAGCTAACTTTGTTATTAACATCATCAAAATTTGAATTGACACTATTGGATAGTAGCTGCTATGTGGTATTTATAGGATTTTAGTGAGGTTCTGCTATCCCCTCAAATAGGTCATATTAAGAAGATTTGCTTGAATTTAATTTTAAAATTAGGTACTATTTTTTTGCATAACACTTAAAGTACTTGAAATTAGACATACTATTTTTTTCAAGAAAAAAATGCTATTAATATCATAGGATAAATCAGTTGTTCATGAAATACTGTAGAGATCTGAATTCTTACAAGAAAATGAAGTTTAACCTCATCTTAGAAGTAATATCAGGGACTTTCCTGGTAGTTCAGCGGTTAAAACTTCAAGCTTTCAGTGCACGAGCTGCAGGTTCAGTCCTTGGTCAGAGAGCTAAGATCCCACATGCTGGGCAGTGCAGCTGATAAATAAATAAATAAACTCTTAAAAAGAGGTAACATCACCATATTATAATGTATGATGAATATAAACAGATAGTCATCATGTTTATACATTTTTCTTTTCCTGTTCTAGGGATAATCGCATAATTCAGGATTAAAATGTAGCAACCTTTTCATCCCCAATTTTCTGTCTGGGCTCTGCTCATACCACCATAAACAAAAAATGTCTATTTATAATACTTAAAATATTTACTGAGCTCCCATTGCTTATACTGATTCTAGGCTCAGAATTTATCAAAACAGACAAAATTTAAATGCCGTCGTGTGACTTAAATTAGTGGAGTGAGACATGCAGTTAACAAGTTTTTTAAAGAAAGATACACTGTGTTAGCTGTTGATGAGTGTCATGGGGAGAAATCGAGGGAGAGGAGTAGACAGGCAGAATGAAGGAGCAGGGCGCCCAGCCAGGGGGTAGAGGAGAGACCACCTGGAGGACCCTGCACTAGAACATCCTTCGCCACAGCCAACCAGATAGCAGGTTGATAATAATTCTTGTTTCAATTATATTTTCCCTTTAATTTATTCCAAAAAGTGGTCATATTTCTTTTATTTTCATCTCTCAGGGATATTTTCTGTTGGGATCAAAAGCAGAGCTCACCTGTCTTCTTGACCTGAGCTCCCTGACTCGGCATGGGGCAGGCAAGAGCATGCAGGCAGAGAAAATTCTTTCAGACCTGGAAGATGACAAGGGTCTGCCATTGCCCTGGGGAATGGAGTACTTCACCAAAGAAGAGCGCAAGGTGTGCTGGGAGGGTGATGGTTTCCAGCCTCAGAAAGGACCCTTTGGTCTGGGCCTGAAGCAGCTGTGATTGCCTGACTTCGAGGGATTTGAATAGTGATGTTATTCATGGAAGCCTGATGGGTTGAGGAGTAATGATCTCTCCTCACTCTTCAGGCACCATCTTTCCCTCCCAATTTACAGGAAACCTAGAGAAAGAAAGGGGTGGCCCCAAAATGAGCAAGATCAAATTTCTTATCCTTGTTGGACAAGGACTGGCATATTCAATTTTATTTAGCAAAAATAAGGTCCTGTGACATTGTGCACACATTCAAGTTTGAGAAGTGAGATTTATCCTGCTACAACTCCAAGTGATTTTTGAGTTGTCCAAAAAATTCACTGAGTTTTTTCCATAAGAGAGAGTATAGAAAGAGAATATGGAAAAACCCAAATGAACTTTTTGGCCAACCTAATATCTTGATTAATTTTTATGGGGAAAAGCAATCTTAAATACAAAACAACAGAAGATATGAATTTCTGCCTGACTGTAGTTTTCTCTTCACTGGCCTTATTGGGTGGACAGACACATAGATATTTTTTGCTTTGGATGTGCTACTTCATATTAGTATATAGTGATAGCACGCATCTTTCTCAGAGAGTCAGAAGTTACTTGGAACAAGATCATATGGGCCAGTAGTTAGTTTCAGATGTAACAGCAGAGCGATTTAATTATACGTGCATCTATTCTTTTTCAAATTCTTTTCCCATTTAGGTTATTACAGAGTATTGAGCAGAGTTCCCTGTGCTGTACAGTAGGTCTTTGTTGATTGTCTGTTTTAAATATAGCAGTGTATACATGTCAATCTCAAACTCCCAACCTGTCCCTCCCCTTTCTCCTACCCAGTAACCATAAATTCATTCTCAGAGTCTTTGAGTCTGTTCCTGTTTTGTGAATAAGTTCACACCACTCTTTTTGATTCTGCATGTAAGTGGATTCATCTGTGTGTGTGTACTGGACTCACTCACTCAGTATGGTCATCTCTAGGTCCCTCCGTGCTGCTGCCCGTGGCATTCCTTTTAATAGCTGAGTAGTATTCCAATATATGTATGTACTACATCTTCTTTATCATTAAAAAGAACTTAAAAAAAACCCCACAGTTGACCCATGAAAAACTCGAGAGTCAGGGACATCAACCTCTGCAGTTTAAAATCTACCTGTAACTTCCCAGTGATCACTGACTGAAGTGACTTAGCACACACACATGCACCGTGAGCATCAGAGTTCACCAGTTCTGCACCCACAGATTCACCCAACCTTGGATCGTGTCGTATAGCAGTGCCTATTGAATGAAAACTCTGCATAAAAATGCGATTGCAAAGTTCAAACCTGTGCTATTCAAGGGTCAATTTCTAAAATTTGTAGGAAAATAAAACGTGGAAGAGGGATCGGATCTGTGTCTCCCGAGTCTCCTGCCTTGCAGGCGGATTCTTTACCACTGAGCCATAAAGAATCTAGGGTAAGCCCAGAAATGGGAGAGGGAGTTGGGCCTGTAAAATATAGAATTATAATAACTCTCCAGTAGTTAAAGTAGTTTGATTTTAACAGTTATTTGATAGATTAATAGAACAAAAGTTTTAAAGTAGTTGAAAATACTTAATGATAAGGTTGTATTCAAGTAGTTTTCTAAAGGTTGTTATTGTTTAATAGATTATATATGTACAGATGGCTAACTACTTGGGAAAAAATGAAGTAGAGGCTATATTTCACTCCTTACATTTAAATTAGTTCTAGAAGGTTGAAAATTTTAAATGAAAAAGAAAATACAGTTATACTAACACATGAACTAAAAATAGGAGAAGATATTTGTAGTACATATAGCAAAGGGTTACTTCTTTAACACATAAAAATCTCTTACAGATCAATGAGAAGGTAACCAATATAAACACAGGATTTGAACAGTTATTCCATAGAGGAGAAAATATAACTGGTTTTTAGCCTGTTATATGGAATGAAGTAAGTCAGACAAATATCAAATATTAACGCCTATCTATGCAATCTATCAGAGAAGGCAATGGCACCCCACTCCAGTACTCTTGCCGGAAAATCCTTTGGACAGAGGAGCCTGGGGGGCTGCAGTCCTTGGGGTTGCTATGAGTTGCACACGACTGAGCAACTTCACTTTCACTTTCATGAAATGGAGAAGGAAATGGCAACCCACTCCAGTGTTCTTGCCTGGAGAATCCCAAGGACGAAGGAGCCTGGTAGGCTGCCGTCTGTGGGGTCGCACAGAGTCAACTGAAGTGACTTAGCAGCATGGAATCTATAAAGACAGTACTGATGATCCTACTCGTGGGCCAGCAAAGGAGACAGATATAAAGAACAGACTTTTGAACACAGTGAGAGAAGAAAAGGGTGAGATGGTTTGAGAAAATAGCACTGAAATGCATACATTACCGTATATGAAATGGATAGCCAATGGGAGGTTTAGAACCCAAAGCCCCTTCCCTGTGACAGCCTCAAGGGGTGGGATGGGCAAGAGGTGGGAGGGGGTTCAAGAGGGAGGGGACATATGTATACTTACGGTTGATTCATGTTGATGTATGGCAAAAGCGATCATAATATTATAAAGTATCCTTCAATTAAAATTTTAAAAAAGAAAGAATATGAAAAACTGATGAATAAGGTCTGAGAATCTAATGTATAACATGATGACTATCTTTATTAATAACATTGCTGTGTTATATACTTGACAGTTGCTGTGAGCAGATCTTAAATGTTCTCACCATACACAGATAGAGGCTATTATGTGAGTTGATGATATATGTTAACAAACCCTACATGGTAATCATTTCCATATATATATATATATGATTTGAGATATATATATCAAATCATTGTGTAGTACTCCTTAAATTTCTAGTTATTTGTCAATTATATATCAATAAAGCAGGAAAAATATAAAAAATTACTCAAAATTAAAGAATTTTAGAAATGCAAATTCTAACAGAAAGGAAAGACCATTTTTTCCTTAAAAATATTGGTGGCAGAGATACGAGTTTGGTAGCAAGAGTGTTCTCCAGAGTGTGACAAAGCATACTGTTCATAGCACTGTAAATTGTGATCACCTCATTCAAGAGTGATTTCACAATAGCTCCAAAATTTAACTTAAGTACAATGTCTTAGAAATTTATGCTTCAGTACACTTTAACATGGGTAAGAAGACATATGGACAAAACTTTTTATTGCAGCATTGTTTCATCTTGCAAAATACTGGAAAAAACCTAAATGTCCATCACAAGCGCATTTGTAGAATAGTCCATGTATAACTACCTATTTGGATATGCATACATCTATTTCCTCGTTCCCTTGGTTATCTATTCTAATTTCTTGGCTTTAAATATGGTGTATGTGTGTGTTTCCTCCGTTTTATCTGCAGTTCAGTTCTCTCTGCTGAATTCCCTTATGAGTGCGCTCCTCAGGTACTGTAGTGTGTATTCAAAATGTGTGAACTCTTGATCTCCACACCACCCCTATCTCACTTCTTTGACAGCTCCCCTATCTCAGTGGATAGCAAATTCCATCCTCTGCTTACCTGGTCCCAGAGCCTGAGAGTCATCCTCTCTGTCTCTCATAACCCATTTCCAGTTGGTTAAGAAGTTAATTATTTTGGTCTACCTCCAGAGTGTACCTGGATCCTGCTGCTTTCAGCACCGTGGCTGCTGTGACCGGGACGGTACCACCATCGTGTCTTGCCTGGATGATTCTAGTAGCCAGCCGTCCATTCTGCACTTGCTTTTGTGGTCTGTTCTCATTAAAGCAAGGAGGATAAGCGATTGTTTTGAAGCATTCAATGAAAACAAATTTTTCTGCTCAGAACTGTGCAGTGACTCGCATTCACTCAGAGCAAAAGCCAGGAACTCATTGCAGAGTTCCTCCAGTGGCCTGCAAGGACCACCATGACCTGGTCCCTGTTAATTCTTTGGACCTCATACCCAGTTACTCATTGCTTTCTCATTCACTCATAGCCAGCTTCCCTTCCTTGATGCCTCTTGAGTACACTTGTATTCTCCTGTCTTAGAACATATTTTCTCCGCTCGCAATGCTCTTTCTCAGGGTATCTCAGGTAGCTGCTCGACCTTCAGATCTTTGCTTAAATGTCACTTTTTCAATGAGAGTTACCCTGAACCACTTTATTGCCTCACTTCTTCTTTATTACAGAATACTTACAGCCTCTTAAACTAGAGCCTTTATGTATTTGTTATGCTTAATTCACCGGTTAGATTGTAAGCTTCATCTTTTTTCTTCAGTAATAGATCCTGAGGCTCTGAAATACATTGAGTAAATCTATAAAGAAATCTGCAGGATACAAATAGAAAAACTCAAAGTATATAGCTATTTATAGCATTATGTAAAAATAGATATTTAAGTGATGTGAATACTTGTAAGTGGATACAGTGTCTCTGGAAGACTGTGAAATAGACTGGTAATTTGGGGTGCCTTTGGGAGAAACAGTACCAGGGGTGGACAGGGAGGCACATTCTACACTTTTAGAATTGCTTCTTCAATCAAAGAACAAACTAATTGAAAATACATTGTATATCTGAGCCTTATTCTGAAATTAAAAATTCTTTGTACAGCAAGTTGAGTTCTTTAGAAGATGTTTAATTGTAATATTACCACTAGATGGCACATACTTACTGATAAATTTGCTCTCCAAACTCACCAGGGTTTAATTTTGGAATATTTTGCGTCTGTTTTCCTTAAGAAACGTCCTTAACTTGAGTTGGTTAGTGCTGTGACAGCTTCCCAGGTGGCTCAGTGGTAAAGAGTCCTCCTGCAGGAGACGGGGGTTCAGTCCTTGGGGCACGAGATCCCCTGGAGGATGGCATGGCGACCCACTCTCGTATTCTTGCCCGGAGAGCCCCGTGGACAGAGGAGCTTGGCGTGCTACAGTGCATGGGGTCCAAAGAGTTGGACGCGACTGAGTGACTGAGCACCACGCACGTAACAGCTTATGGGTGACTTTTCATCATCTGTACATTATTTTTTAAATCTTTTAAGAAACTAATTAATTTTGGGCTGCACTGGGTCTTCCTTGCCTTGCGCAGGCTTTCTATAGCTGTGGTGCGCAAAGGCTCCTCTTTGTTTGTGGGCCTTCGTATTGAGGCGTCTTTTCCTTCTGCGGGGCACAGGCTCGAGGCACAGGCTTCAGCGGTTGTGGCGCACAGACTCGGTAGTTGCCCTGTGTGAGGTTAGTTGCTCTGTGGCAGGTGGAATCCTCCCAAACCAGGGATTGCACCCATGTTCCCTACATTGGCAGGTGGATTCTTATCTACTGCACCCCCAGAAAGTTACCACAAAAGTGAAAGTCGCTGTCCTGTCTGACTCTTTGCGACCCCATGGACTGTACAGTCCATGGAATTCTCTAGGCCAAAATACTCCAGGGAAGCCCAAGAATACTGGAGCGGGTAGCCCATCCCTTCTCCAACAGATCTTCCAGACCCAGGAATTGAACCAGGGTCTCCTGCTTTGTAGGCAGATTCTTTACCAACTGAGCTATCAGAGAAGCACCACCAGGGAACTCCTATAATAGCATTTTTATAACATATGAGAGGCAAAAATGTTTTAAATCTGCAAATGTTGTTATAGCTTAGATATTCTTAATTAGTTTAAATTATCTAATTTTTTTGAATTGTATGTCTTTTCTTTTTTCCTATGAAATAACTTAATAAATGAAATTTAGGTAATCTATATACAAAAATCTATTGTTTGATTTACAAAAATAGATTTTTGTTTGATTGTATTTTTTCACTACTTTTATGCCAAATAGTGTCTAGGACCACATGCAATTTAACACCTGTATTCTTTTTGGTGCTGAAATTTGCAAAAAGAAAATGATGGCATGCATTTTATAAATTGTAAATTTTTTAAGCATCATAACCCTTTTAGGGATAAGCTCTAAAATAACATTGGAAAATTACTAGGCCATATAATTTTTACAGTCATTTTTAACCTAAAGATTCTTTTATTCCATTTTTCTTTTCAAATTAAATTTTCCAGCTGTTATTTTTTTATTATTTATTTTATTTTGTTATTTTGGCTATGCTACATGGCATGTGGGATCTTAGTTCCCAAACCATGATCAAACCCATCCCACCTGTTTTGGCAGCATGGAGTCTTAGCCACTGGACCACCAGGGAAGTCTCTGAAGTTATATTTTTTTAAAAAATTGAATATATATTTAGAAAAAGAACTGTATTCAAGTAGAATAACATGTATTGATCACTTATTATGCCAGAAAACTCTCTCATCTATTATTCCTTTAATACTTACTGAATTTAATACTTATTGTTTCCTTTAATACTTATGGTGATTGCATTAGCCACATTTTACAGGTGAAGAAATTGGGCACAGAAAGTTTCAAAAAATTGTATGAATATACCAGCTATCTGCTATAACACCAAAACTGGATGTGAGTGGAATTAGTTTTACTACAGTAAGAAACTGTGCCTTTCAATTTTTATCATTACATTTCCATTGCCTTGTTACTTAAATAGGAATCAAAATTTTTCTTATAAAATGTAATAATATTTACTACTTTGTTACACTGGTGGTCTTAACTATCTGTAACTAAAAAAATTGTATGAATATACCAGCTATCTGCTATAACACCAAAACTGGATGTGAGTGGAATTAGTTTTACTACAGTAAGAAACTGTGCCTTTCAATTTTTATCATTACATTTCCATTGCCTTGTTACTTAAATAGGAATCAAAATTTTTCTTATAAAATGTAATAATATTTACTACTTTGTTACACTGGTGGTCTTAACTATCTGTAACTAAGTCTGAGACAAATCATATTAAAATATCTTAGTGAATTGAGAATCTGACCCTTTTGGCTATTAACATAAAAAATTTCTCCAAATTTGCTATAATCTAAAATATACCAAAAAATAATAATCAAAGTCTAATGTATTGTACAGTGCTTAGTTTTAGTTCAAGCTCAACAGCTGAACCTGTTGAAAAAATATACTTAAAGATGAATCTTACTATTTTTCTGTTTCTCTTTAGCCAAAAAAATGTAAGAATAAGAAAAATAAGTGGTATAAGAGTGCCCTACAAGAAGCACACCTCCTCTATGGATGTTCTCATGAGCAAAGGCTGGAAAGATGCTACCTATCAAAACAGGGTACGTGCACTGTTTATTCTTCACCACCACAAAACAAGGGTTTATTCAAGAGTGTCTTTCCAAAACATGTTTGCACATTTTAAAATTTCTTTTCCATTTCATAGGAAAATAGTATATCTTTGTCCAATGAAAATTTTTTATTTAATACTTTATTCTCTTTTACAATACTGTACTGGTTTTGCCATACATTGACATGAATCAGCCACAGGTGTACATGATCTCCCCATGCTGAAGCCCCCTCCCACCTCCTTTCCC